>WEIT01006410.1:188521-249641 GCA_013389985.1 Dryoscopus gambensis
CGCCTGCGGAGCCGCCGGTGCGCGGAGCCCGCCGGGGCTGAGACCTGCGCGCAGGCGGCACCCCGAGGGCTGGGGCTCTCTGCGCTGCAAAGCGAAGATGTGTTAATGCGGCCCTGGCCCCGCCGGCAGCCGGGGGAGCGCGGCCAGCCGTGTCCTCTGTCCCCGCGGCTGGGAACAGCACAGCACTGCTGTGTGCATCGTTCCCCAGGCGTACGAATTAGAGTCCCGCTCCAGTCCGCGCTGGGTTTTCACACCAGCAGTTCCCTGATGTTGCTATAAACAAATGACAGGGAACATAGGCACTCACACATCTCATCAGGCAGACAAGATGTTTTGAAATCAAGCAGAAACTGCCACGTAAGGATCCAGCCATCACTCGAGTCAGGAAGAGCAATTTCCAAATAATGAAAACAAGTACAATAAAGCCCTTTGACATTCTTGACGTTAACCCATTAAGTATCCTGAAGGCTTTGACAAGTAAGATTTGTCTGGACTTAGGGCACATTCCCTATGCATAATAAAATGGTTTTGGTGCGAGACAATTTATCCTCGACTAACGTCTTTTAATCTTATATTGCTAGGCTTTAGCTTTATTAGGAGTTGCCTGACTAATAATATCCCAGGCAACAGACTGAGAACATATATATTTGTGCACTCTGGTTTTGAATAAATCTTACATCCTTTAAAGGGTAAAATAACAGCAAATTTCTAGCCCTTTAAGGATAAAAGCCTAGTAAACACATTTCTCTGTCATGCCAACAGAGGCAGCCAAAATTCTTGGGTCGACAAGGCAAGTCATGTAAGAGATTTCCCTGTCCAAGCAAGCCTGGCACTCCTTCAAACATCAGCTTCCTACAGAAAAGGCACAAACACAACTACAGGTAGGCTCGTTTGTCAGTCATGTTGGGGAGAACTGTGACGCCACCAAAAACACCAAAAGGGGGTTGCTTTCCAAATGAAGTCAAGTGCCGTCAAAAACTAGTTTCTCAGCATAGTCTTGGTCCTTCCACAAGATGCACTATGCACAATAGGTTTCCACAGATTTCCCAAACATCATAGCCTGATAAAAGGTAGAAGAGCTGGCAACAGGAACAACCTGAATTTAAGCCACTGTCGCAAGTGAAGTCAGACGCTGAGGCCCGCACTGCTGGCAACAGCCAGTCTTGGGGCTGGCTCACCAAAAATGAGAGCATACCTCGGGAGTAAAATCCTGTGGACTTTGCCGTGATCCAGCAGTACATCTAGCAGTAGAGCCCTCTGGTGTCTTCAGCACCTCAGTGCAGTGGTTGCTCAAAATTCTCCTTTCCATTTGGTAGGAGGTTGAAGGCACCACCAGCGCTAAACCCCTCAGGATGGTTGGTTTTCTAACTCCATTCACCTGACTCTGTCCTTACGCTCTCACAGAATGCCACAACTGCACATGCTGAGCATACAAGAGCAGGTCAAACTCAGGGAAAGTTCAAGTTGGAGAGGTTTTCTAGTAATTGGTTTGTAGGGTTTCACAGAGACACAAAGTGGGCATCCAGAGAGGATGAAGCAAGTGAAGTGGGTGTTTTGTTCACCAGCCTTTGTGAAAAACGGTGCTGCAGAACACCTTGGGTGCTGCATCATTTTTAGGCTACAACATTGCATTGAGATGAATAGGATAAATGAGAAGTGGACAGTTGTCTGGGGTACCGTGCAGACTCAGGCATTTATATTGTTGACTCAGAAACAGTTTGTACTTCTAAAGAGATTAGGTTTTTATTTTTTTAATTTAGAAAGCAAAATGCTGGGTCTTACTAGAGAGTTTAAACTTTCAAAAGTGATAGTAAGAACGTCTGACTCATTTGTTCAGAAGACTAATTACCTCCTCATTGAAAGGGCTGGAAGTTCAAATCAGTTCAGTGTGACCAGTCTGGATCTCCGATGATCTTTTGGTACCCAAAGAATTTCACCTGCCCAGGTGTGGATACGCTGGCTGCTGCATCCCGAAGTGAGATTCAGTATTATTTGGAAAGTGCTTCTCAGACAGTGTGTTCTTTAAAGTGCTCTGGGAAAAGACAAGATCAAACTGCTTGGAGCAAAAGGCGCCCCTGCAACATGTACGGTGCCTGCATGGGATGAGCTCTGGAGACAGTCCTTAGCTTTAATCCAGAAAGGGCACCACACCTCTCCTGCCCTGGGAGGAAGGGCAGGTGTCTGCAGCTGCACTCCATTCTGCAAGCCTTGCAGCCGGGGTTATTTGCCTATGAGACAAGAACGCCCACTGCAGAAAACAAAGTCCCTTTATATGTCAAAGGCTGGGTGGAAACAATTTTCAGCTTGTTGGAGACAGGAACATCAATTATCCTTACAGACAATTCAGACAGGGACTGATTAAGTACCATACCAGGATGATAAGTGCCAGCTAAAACTCTGAAAGAGGAAAATTGAACCACATTTTTAAAAGGTGCTTAGGGCAAATTTAAGTGAATGGGAAGTTGGCACTTTTATGGGGAAAGCACCAAGCTGCAATTCTTTCCTTCCCTACCCAGTCAACTGCCTGCAAAAGGCATCTTTTTGACAGCAGTAGGGAAAAACATGACAGCAAACAGGCTGCCAGACAGAACAGGAGTGTACCTAAGATCAGGCCACTCCATGTAATTTCTGTATTCAAAATTCAACGTGCTGCACTGCAGAAACAGCTCTGATCAAAAGCAGAATTCACAGGATCTCCCAGTGCTATCTCCAGCTGCTAGGAACAAGCAGCAAACCTTATGAGGGCCTTGCTTATATTGCTGGGGAAGTCGGAGTGCTAGTGTTTCTAATCACAGAAACAGGAGTTCATTTACAAAGCAAGGCTGTAATCCTGTACCAGTAAAGCAAGTGTGAAATGCACATCCCTGGCAGAGGAGCCTTTGGGGCTGCAGCATGTGTACAGTGTGCTGCAAAGAACACACCCATCAAAGAAAGAACCGAGTGCTGGCATCAGGTGTTCCCGTCCCTGCAGGACCACTGGGAGACTGCTGCCAACTGTTCCGACAAGCAGGCTCAGGGACATGACTCTGGTGTTGCTCCTCTAACACATACAACTCCAAAAGCAGTGGGAATGAGTGACGCAATGAGGCCACCAGCTTGCCAGCTGGAAGGGAAGCACTGGTGGTGCCTCCAGCATGAGTGGGAGGGAAGAACACGTGGCAGGCAGATGCCACACCACTCGCTTTTTCCCGATCAGCTCCATCCTGCTGATTTCAGCAACAAGCTGAATTAGGACCCCTGGCTAGGACTCAGCAGGAACTATTGCCCCACGGAGAGGCAAGATTCAGCTGTTCAGCTTCTCCTCTTGCAGACACTAAGGAATACGGCTGCCCCTATATTTCAGCTGACTATTGCTTAGCCAGGGGCAGCCACCCGCCTGTATTCCTCTGCTGTACAAAAGCAGCAGCGCCGACTTTCCACTGAGCTCAAAACCCCTCCTGACTTTCTTCCTGCAGCCCCCGTGTGCTGAGAGTGGAGCTCTGTAAGAGATGTGTAGACTTGTGCCTGATATGGAAGGGAGATATTACTTGCAATTTCTCAAAAGACACAAGCCGAGGATGCTCTGAGAAACTGCCAGCCTAAACCAAATCTCACCTCATAAAACAAAGCTGTGGAGCCCATGGCCATAGTACAGTTTGGAAGCCAAGAGCACAAATTATTTCAGAAAGAGATCTGACAAATTTCTGGAGGCTGAAGACACTGGTAACTATTAAACACAACGGTGCATGTGCAATCTTCATCTCAGAAAGTTTCTCAACAGCTGTTTGCCAGAAATGGGGAGGTTATGCCAGGGGACAGAGGACTTTGTAATCGCTCGGTTACTCAATGGGTCTGTTGTTGATGGCTGTGCAAGATGAGATACTGCACTGCAGAGACAGGGCCGGAGCCCCCAAGGCAGTTCTTTGGTTTAAACACTTACTTCCACACCAGCCAGGGGTGTTACCACCTGTTCACAAGTGCATCATGGTTCTGCACAGCCAACACAGAAGCATTTGCTGTCTTTACAAGATATTGGATCTTGTCCTTTGTTCTAAGACAGGATCAACTGCAACGTCTACATGAATCCTGACAGGTTTTAAAACTTTTCTTCAAACCACTCATGACAAAGTCTCTAGAACTTCCCTGGGTGCTCTGTTTCCAAGTCCAGATAGTCTTACCGCTGGAAACAGCCTTCCTAACACTGACCTAACCTTTCCTTTGCCACAAATGGAAAGAATAAAAAAGATGCTACCACACCTTTTTAGTGGTCTTGTTATAAACAAGTCTGGATATCAGCAAAAATTAATCCGCGTTTATTAATCCGCAGCTGGGAACAGGGGATGTTGGGCAGTCCACCATCCCGCTCGACAAAACAGATGAAAAAGTGATCCAAAAACAGCCCTCGACCCCACAAAGCTCACTCCTCTCACTCCAACACACCACCCAAAAAGCCCGCCCCCTTGCCACGAGGACCCCTTTTTATATCCCAGTCCAATCTCCCAAAAGTCTTGGTCCCAAGTATCCGCTTCCTGTTTGCTCATCCTTTCCAAGGCTCCATGGGACATGTAGTTCTCCCTCCTTAGGCGGCTACTGGGTCTGTGCTTTGATGTTGTGTCTTCTTTCTGCCTGCTGTCCGTCTCTCCTGTAGTTCCATGAAATACATAGTCCTCCTCTGGGGCAGCAGCCAAACCTGTATACTGCTTAGACATACTCAAACACTTTATTAGTTAACATATTTTGCATTGAACCGAATCCTTTTTAATATTTATAACAGTCTGGACTAGCATCTCTGTCTTGTTTACTCTAAGGCAGTATTAAAAGTATATAGAGGCAAGCACGATACAGATTGCAGTTAGCCCCCAGCCAGCAGGTATAGGTTCTTCTCAAATTGCACTACACCACTCCAGAAAGCGTAACAGTGTTTGCATACTTTATGTGCAGTAAAATTACACGTACATACTATGTTTTGATCGGAACTGAAAGAAACGGGAATAGCAAGCCTCCCAGAGCACAAACACAAGGAAAGACTGTTCGGCCAGTGGTAATTTTCATTCCCACCCAAAACACAACAAACCTGCATAAGGTGTATATGTATGAGTATATGGGAAAACAATTTAGAGGTGAAATCTGAAGTGATAAATGTGCTTGAGATCAGCAGTGGCTGTCGAGTAAGCCAGCCCTTTAGTCTTCCCTTGGGGGAATGGCCAGCATAAAACTGTTTCAAGTTACTCTACCGGTTGAGATAATTGCTTCTCTCTGTCTGTCACCAGTGAAATCCTCTTCCTACTTGGTCGTTCAGGAATGACAGTTTATCTCCTCCAGGTGCAGAGTGCTCAGACTTGCTGGCCGTTTGCAGGGGTTCAGCCTTACTGTGTAACCATGCTTGCTGCATCCTGATGCTGTGAGGAGGTGACAAGTGGCTCTGGCGCTCGCTCAGCCGGTGGTGTGTCATGCAGTACATCTGAATACAATCCCTAAGGGGTTGTAGTCATTTGTTCTTGTTTGCAATTTAAAAGTCAGTTCTGATTTTAGAAGAAAATAAGTATTTTGTAGGTTTTAAATATTATTCTTCATGGTACTGTTGCCCATGCAATTTTAGGAGGAAGAGGTTCTACAATACATTTCCCTCTGGCAAAAGGAAAGGAAAGACATAAGCCATGCTCTCCAGTGTCCCCATTCACGGGGACTTCTTTTAAAACAGAGCAGAGGAAAACGACTAGAGAAGGTTATCTTAAAATTCATTCGCCCCTCTGCTTCTTGCCAGTACTTCAGACTTACTTACATTTCTGCTTTCAAAAAGGCACGATGTCTTATTCCCAGCCAGCACTATTTGACGAAGGAAACTCCCAGGTAAAGACTTTCTCAGTTTTCCCATCTAATGCATTTTTTTCTTAAGGGGTCCTTTGCAGGTAGACAAAAACCTTGTGGTCCACACAGCTCTCCTCTGCACCACAAGCTCCCATGTTCCCCATGCACACTGCCACAGCTGAGGTCCTGCTACCGGCATCTCCCGTGGCCTCAGTACCACATCCACTCATGGGTGGGTGGGCGGCAAAACAAGCATCCCCAGCCATCTCAGCAGGGAACAGCTCTTACACCATCACCCTCCAGGCCAGTTCCAGGAAAAGGGGCTTTTGCAAAACGGTTCCTTACTTCACTCTTTTCTTATATAAGCAGGGAAAGATTTTTTTTTTTTCCCCCTTCCCCCTGCAATAACTGGGGAAGGCATTAGTGAGCTGCAGACCCACCCTATTGCAAAGCATGATTAAGATAAGAAACTAGTAATTCCCTGACAAACTGAGAACTTTCTCTTTGTAGGCAAATCACAAAAGAAACCATTTTAGGATGAAGGGTTTTTGTTGTGGTTTTCCCCCCCCCAAAAATAAGAAAACAAAACCTACAGATTTTGGCATAAGGTAACATTTAAAGAACTGGGCAGTATAATGTTGTGTCAATACCTTTCCTTTGTCCTAGCACTTACAACTTCATTTGCATGTTTTCCCCTCAAAAGTTGATCAAAGCTCAATTTTTTAAAAATTACAGCATTCTGTTCATTCTTTGACTGACCAAAAGTATTGCTGAAATGCTCATAAATAAATTACAAAAAAACCCCTCCACCCAGCTTGCCTCAAATCGAGTAAGAACTAGCTCCAGAAAAAAATCATATTGCTGTGAATGCTTTTCCTTGCAGAGATACCACATACTGCAGTCTACCAGGTTCAACAACAAACTGTATCTTGATACATGGGAGAGACAAGGGAGCATTCTTGCCAGGAGTTTACATAAAAAAAAAAATAAATTGTACAGGTAGCAACATATAATGCAAATACTTTTTTTTTAAATTAATAGTAATTTTTTAATATTAACAGTAGAGAGCACTAGGTAACGAGAACTGACATTTCTGAACTCTGTCATGAGGTGTGTTTCATCATCACATGGGGCCCTGACATGGTGCAGTGAGGTCCAGCACAGGTCCACTGGTGAGTCAGAAATTAAGGGCACAGCAAGATAGGGAGGGGAAGGCCAGCTCTCTGCTCTGGGGAATGCACTTGCACGAGGTTATGATTGGTTTAGGAAAACTGAGGACTCACCCTGCGAGGGCAGCGGCTTCCACAGGGGAGCAAACATCTCCTGCAAACCCACTGCAGCTTCTGAGTAGCTGTGTTTTCAGGAATTGGAAAGTTGTTACAGACCCCTGCTTTCACACATGGTGAAGGTGGAAGCAAATCACAAAATGTTTGTGGGAAGTCTTTCCCTCTAATCAACCCATAATCCTCACTTTTCTCCACCCTCTCCCCCTCTTTCTCTCCCATTACTGGGAGCAGACAAACTATGGTGCACACAGGGATTATGCTTTATCCACTTTATCCAACCAGCTACCTCCTGGAGTTTCATGTACTGTAAGAAATATGAGCTACCAAACTGCCTCTTCCAATTGTTGTAATTTCAAGTATTTCTTGCATATGCAGATGCCTAAAGGCTGGGAAACAAGCATTGCAGAAACAGTGGGAAGGGCTGGAAATCGTTTCTACCTCACATCACAAGCTCTCAAATGATCTGTATCTCATTTAGAAACCTGTCAAAAACACCTCTCCAAACAAGCAACTTTTCTCCTTTCAGAGTTCCCTGTTGTACATCTTGAAATACCTCAAGGCTGATGTCAGTTGCAAAGGTAAAAATAATATTTCCAGTACCTGAAACAGGGGCTGGCAAGGACTCACACTTGACAGCTGCCGGATGCTTGAAGGAGACAGGAGTTTAGACAGGACAGTTTACCCCGGGCCTGGGAGGAGGCGCGGGTTAAGCACACACACAGTTTTATCCTTTAGTTACAAGGACCGGGAAAGGGAAAGGCTATTGACACACTTTGCCCTCGCTCCTGTCCCTTGTGGGCAGGGCTTGTGTGCAGGAAAGTGCCCGTAAAGTGGCTGCTGAGCGTACTGCACAAGCTGGGTGGGGCCCAGTTTGTAAGCACAGATGGTCTAGGCCCTGTTAAAGGCTAATCCTGTGATTTCTTCAGCTGAGTTTAAGGCAGTGAGATAAGCTCTCCACAGACTCGCAGTGCCTGAAGTTTGTTACCCCCAAGCACAGAAACTCTGTGGTGATGGGGACAGCCCATTGCCTGCATCTGGGCTCACATCTTAATTTCAGGTTAGTCGTAGGAAGTCCCTGAATCCTCACACCTCGTGGTGCTTATGGACCTGACGAATCACTTCAGGTCTTTGAGCCTATACCTTCCAGCTGTAAGAGGGAGATAATTATACTGACTTTCTTCATAAAATGCCTTGCAAATGCCAGACAACAGCTAAATACTATCATGATTATTGTACAAAATAATCCATTATGGCCCCTGGATGCCAGAGAAGAAATGAATGATGGCTGGAGTCCACATAAACACTGTGTTAGATCAATGCAGGCACTATTACAGTGTTGATCTGGTCTCCTAGTGTGTGTTCCCACAAATCCACATGGGGATGAAAAATCCAAACATATCTCTTGGCTGACAACTGACTGAAGCTATGTTACAAGGAGGAAAAAAATATCTAACCCCATTGCATTAACCAAACTACATAGTTTCTGCTTTGATCACAGAAGGAAAAAGTTGTTTTGGCCAAGTTTTCTGCATATGAAGAGAATTGTTTTCAGTTTGTTTTGGGGATTACTTTTGCAGATGAGCCATCTGAGTTAGATATGAAGAAGACACATTTAAATGTTTAACACTCTGTCAAAGTGAGGCACTCATCAGCTTTAAAAATTAAAAATTGTCTGGGAAGAAAAGCACTGTCCCGTTTGCTGACAATGGGAAAGAAAAATCCCAAACTCCATGCAAGCTCAAAAGAACATCTTCTGTACTCCATCAAGCAAAGAGGCAAACTGGAGAATGAATTCAAGGTTTTTCTAGGAAAGCTTCAGAAGAAACCAGCTTAATTTTATGCTGTGCTAAAGGCAGTCCAAATCCACTTGCTACTTTGTGGTTGAGGAACTGTCTGCTTCCGACCCTCCCTCTACACATTGCAATCATCACCAGTCAATGCCCATTAAAGCTTTAGAGGACCTACCCCCAAAAGCAAAAGACACTTACTGTACTCGAAGAGAAGTGCAGTGCTTTCATTCTTATAAAGCTGCAACTCTTGCATTTTTAACAAGGGTGTGTGACAGATGTGCTTCACCACTGGTGAGCAGAGAGCAGTTGTGTGCCGCAGGCTTGCCCCAAGTGGTGGGTACCAGTGTCTGCTGTGAGTACCAGCATCTGCGATGACCCTGCACTGCCCAGGAATGGAGCTGCAGGGATGATAGCCACTACTCTGCCTTTTCCAAAGTCCTACAGTGAGGAAGAAGAGGAATAGGTTTTTATGGATATTTTCTTCTAAAAAGAACTGGTGCTGAAGCTTGCTGCACAGCCTCTGCAGTCACAGGATGCTGCACACACTGCACAGCCCCATTGTCTCGGGCATCCAGATCAGCATGTAGGAGCTGGACTCCCGGAGGTCACCATCTGTACAGCACATCTGTGGTACCCTCACCAAGCACAGCGAGGCTGGCATGGTAGCTGTCTTGAAGGACAAGCTCCTCAGGGTCCATGGAACATTGCACTTCAGGGAACAGCTTGACACAGGCTGGTTCCTAAGTGCCAGGTGGTTTTTAGTCCTTCCCAGGGCATTTCAGCTGCTACCTATGGTTTTTCCAGAGCTGCAGAGCACAGCACTTAACTAATCTCCTAATTACAGGCAGAAGCCTTTATTTTAATGTGATTCCTTCCTTCCTTGTACTCTATGCTTTAAGCCTCATGATGAATTTCTTGAGGAGACTTGTTGCTCCTGGTACATTCTCATTTTGTGAATGAAAAATACCCCAGTGACATACCAGCAGACAGAAGGACCATGTGTCTCAGTGAGGCTTTTGGTTGCAATAACCCATCGCCTTAAACAAAACAGCATATAGCCCAGTCATCCTCCAGAACAACAGGTGATGTGGGGGTAAAAGCCCAGGATTCAGATTTTCAATCATGTGGCCTAAAATCAGATGTCAAGCCTGAGATTTTGTAAAAGCCTCACATATTGCTCTTGGTCTCAGCTGTGGTTTTAAAAAGACAGCTCATCCAAGGAAAAAGCATGCACAGTATTGGACAATTAAAACCTGTGACATTAAAAAATATGATGGTGTTTTGTCTGCACATATCTAAGCATCTCTGCCCCATGAAGGCATCAAGTTCCTGCTCAGGATGTGTAGAATGCATTTAAACACTGAAATAATTTTCCTGCTTTAGCCCAAGTTTCTTATTTGAAAAAGCGATGACATTTATTCAGTTGGTAAAATAATCCCAGCAGCACATATTGTGCCCCTCTCACAGCTTCTGGAAGAAAGCCCAATATACACATTCTTACTGGTATAAAAGCTTTTCTGCGGTGACTGACAAAAGTATTTGGAAAGGGTTTCAAAATACCGGTATCAGCAAGATGCATATGCGTGATTTCTGTTTGCATGACTCCAATTGCAGAAAGTCAAGTAAAGAAGTGGTAAAAAGGCCATTAGTTACATGTTAGAAAACAAAGTGATTGCGACAAGATTTAAAAGTGCCTTTGCTAATGGGAACCAGGCAGCTAATGTCAGTCCTTTCAGTTGTTTGACAATAGCTAAACCAAGGAAGTTAGATCCAAAGGCAAATAAAATAACCAGTGCTTCACACATCCACCCGCAGGCACAGAAAATCTTCTGTTCCCTGGAGTATGTCCCTGCCCCAGCACAGTAATCCCTAGCCGCACTGGGGACAGTGTTTGCACCACAAATGGCAGCAGAGAGCTGAACTGGTGGGGAAAATAGTGTGGAGAAAGCAAAAGGGGAAAGGGAGGGCATGAGCTCTCCTCTGTGATAGAGTTCAGTGCTGGGTCAGCCTTCTAGGTGGATATAGCCAGATGAGGAGAAAGGGGGAGCGGGAGTGAAGGCACAAACCTGCACTGTTGTCAAAAACAATGCTCAAAGCCCCAGCACAGCCGCTTCTTGGAAAGCCAGAGCTGGAATATAACCTCTTTTTGCAAAGCTGTCATCTCAATACAGCCACTTTTTGTCTCTCCTCTGATTTTCCCAGGTCAGGCTAGACCATGTTTTGAGGCTGAAGAGTGCTCAAGGAAAATATTGCCCACATTCATGTCTGTACTTTTCAGATCCTACCGTTACTTCCATGCAAGTGATCACATTGCTAATATAAAAATTCTCTCTCCATAATAATTTATTCTCAGCTGTTGCCACAGCAGCAATTTTTTTCTCATTAAGAGGTACCCCTGTCATACTGGGTTGAAGCATGAGACGGTTTAATTGAATATCTGATTTCTGGCAGTGTCTGATCTTGGCTTCTTCCAAAGAAGTCTTAAATATGCTTTGTAACACGTGCTAGTGGGCAGCAATATGTTGTGGAGGAAGATTTCATTTCAAAGATGACTAGAGCTCAACATGTTTTTGAGTAGATAGGATAAACAGTGTAATTGTGCATTTATTTTTTCTATGCAAGTGTCTCAACTTGACATTTCCAAAATTTAAACGCTCTAAGCAGTGACCTTGGGGCAGCAAGGAAGAGCTAGATTTTTACAATTTTCTCAGCATCAAACATCTTTTGGCTGGTGCCTCTAAAAATGAACACACATGGAAACCTAGAGGCAAATTGCTTAACAAATCAGAAAAATGGCTGAGCAACCTCCCCTCACCCCTGTAATGCCTCAGAATTATTTCTTCTTCTTCTTCTTCTTTTTTTTTTCTTTTTNAACTGGAATATTTTTAGGTCTCATCCTTCATCAAGGCTTTGCTCCTCCTTGATTTTGTATTAAGGTAGAGTACTCAGTAAGACTTCCCTCACTGTCCACTATTTGTTCCTGCCCTAGTTCTTGATTTCACAGACTCTGGTTTTCATCTTCTGCTGAATTCTACAACACATTTCCTCTGATATACTAGTAAATATACATCTATCTATCTATCTATCTATCTATCTCCCATTTTTGCATTATCCTTCTCATGAGGAAACCAAGACAAATGCTATACTCAAAGCAGTGCTGATTTTCCAAGCAATATTAAGTTTCTCTCCCTGTACTGTGACCAAGGGATTTGTTTGCTTTTTGCTCTAATACAACCACATGCTGTGTTTCCAACACTGACATACCTGTGTTCTTCCCTGGAGACTACCACTAATTCCAGCACAGCCAGATGAGACAGCAGTGAATATTGCTCCTGACAGGGTTATTACTTTGTACTTAGAATGCTGAAACATTTAGAAAAATTATCCCAATTTTGGTGTTTATTCATATGGTACGACATTACTGTTCCAGAAGCAACACCACACTCTGCCATTAATCCTGTGTGACAGGGCTGCTCTGCTGTCCATGCTGATAGCATCTGTATGAAAGGAAGAACAGAAGATCAAACCACTTATAAACTGACTCCAGGGCTGAAATTAAGAATAATCCTTCCAATGGAACAATAAAGGTTTGGAAAGAGTTGACATTTTTTATAATGTACTGCTGATAAGACAAAAATGCCACAAAAGTTTCTGAGTTCAAAAGTAACGGAGGAATGCTGAAAGCTGTAATATACTGCTCTTTTAGATCACCCATAAAGGATCCAGCTGCTGAGAGAGGAGGTTCTGGTGAAGAACCTAATTTTTCTGCTTAAACACTATTCCGTTTAGAAAGTTCTGTCTCCAACTTACCCAGATGCGGTAGGCAACCAGAGCAGGGTGAAGAGTAGATTTTTGGCTTGATGCTAGTTCTAGAAAAAAAAAAAATTATGAAAAAAAAAAAAATTATGAAAAAAGTAGTTTGTGGATGAAGCAAACATTTTGTATTGTCTAAACATTTTGGCTTTGAGCATTTAGAACTTTCAAACTGAACCTGAATAATTTAGATATAAAGTTGTGGCAAAGGAGAGGAATGATCCAGCTGCTTTGAAGTTTGGGTGGTCATTTCTCCCCCCATTTTGTGCATGTGAACAATTTGACTAAGCTGACATTTCCGTTTGCAAAGTAACTTTTTTTTTTCCCCAGAGAACCTCTGGCCATTGAAATGTCTCTGTGTAGCAAGCAGATACAAAGAGAAAGGTCTCCCACTTGTGTCCCTTTAAGTTGCTTCAATACTTCTTCAGAGTGTGAGTGAGATGTGACACCCAAACCCCACCATTTCAGCTGAAGTGCATCCAGTGAAAGCAAAGTCACAATGACTGCTTTATACTGACAGTAATTTCTGACTACTGGTATCCACTTGCTGAGCTGATGTGGAAAACCATCATGCTCCAGGTCAGTTCAATATAAGGTTCTATAAAGTTTAATTCATAAAAATCCTCCCTTCCCAGAATGAGGCTTCTTGTGAAGTCCTCAATGAAGAATACTTACCCCTAGATGGGCAGAACAATTCCTGTTGCAGACACCATATCCACTCCATCTCATCCTCCTCTTTGCACAGCTCCCTGTACCGTGGGAGAGCAGGAGGTGCAGGGCCAGGCTAGTGCAGCCACCCCTCTCCTTGAGGAACGGGAAAAACGGAAAAGTCCCTGACAGGGAGAGCTCCCTGAGACCCATCTAACCGTAGGAATAATGTACCTCCTGGCTGGATGTGGGAGGAGGTGAGGCAGGCATACAACTGCTCAGTGCACCCTAAATAAGCATTGCTGCTGTGCCTCACCAGTGACATCCACTGCAGTACCTGCCTCCAATGTAACAGGCCTGAAAGCAGCCAAGTGACTCTATTTAAAACTAAAGAGGAAAGTACAAAGCTTTGAAGTCAGAAGGCATAATGAATTCAGCAAAACTTTATATTTCAAAGCCAGTTCTATTTGCAGAAGCCATCTGCCCAGAGAAAAGCTCGAACATGCACCTCTGACAGGAGTCAAAAGAGTTGAGGGAAACAGATCTCATTGAGGATGTTTCAGATCATCCATTCCCACAATATCTGAAATGTCACTTTGTAGCAGAGCAGCTTCCATCTTTATATCAATTACAACATTTACATCCAGCTCCCGCAGGGTTGCTGGCATTTGAAGAAATTGTCCAGTCCAGTAGCTCCCAGCAATTTCTAATTAGATATGCCAATAAGACATCACTGCTTGTCCCTCCTGATGCTAACTGTGAGCTCTCTGAAGCTTTACCTTAAGCTACTGTCTTACTTATCCCTTCAATGATTATTGACCTTCCTCTGTCCCCTTGCCAGCACTCAGCTTTTAAGCTGCAAATCCAGAGATGGCTCCATCCAGAAGGACAAGAGGTAGCGTGATGTGCAGCCCTTTCTTTCACAGGACAGGAGCACAACCCTTGATCCAGGTTGTCTTCACAGGCAAAAAATGCAAACCCATCCTTGGAAAGGACCAGCAACAGAGACAGCTTTTCCCAGCACCATCTTCCCAGAGCATCCATCAGCCAAATTGTTTTGCGGCATGCAAGGGCTTACATTTCTACTGCAGGCAAAAAACATTGTGTAAAGTTCAAAACAAGTCTGTTTAAGAATTCCCTCTGATATCACTGGTCTTTCATACGATCCATAAAAGCCATTAAAATTCTGTCTGATAACTGGTTTCCCAAGAGCATGACAGCCAGGCAAAACCATGCCAGCCTCAGACTCTACCAATATTTCTCCTGGCTTAAAACAGACACTAAGATAAGCCTGGGAGACATCTGTGAAAGCCAACCTATGTCTAGACTTTGAAGATTATTCTCTTATTCACAAGGAAGCAGAGAAAACCAGAGTTTATTCCCCTGGGAAAAGGTTGAAAACCATCACTGAAATTTTACATCAGCCAGCAGCTGGGGCAGCTGAAGGGAGGTGGGCCATGGCCACTGGCTCTAGCAGAACTTGGAACTGTGTGAATACTGACTGTCCACAAGCAGCATCTCCCCAAATCTCTCCCCAGATGTGCTGCTGGCATTTACAGACTTCATAGGATCATTGCTGTCTTTGACAGTGAACAGAGACCCTAATAGAGGCAGAAGTTACCATGGAGAATGGGGAGGGTATAAGCCGGCACAGAGAGAGATAATATGACTGTGTAAGCCTTATTTTATTAGAAATCGTCTTAAAAACAGTTTCCTCTTATTCCCAAAATCTTGACTTTCTTTTAATTCTCACTGAATACAGTCCATTGCAAATGTATACAGTTCCCAGGGCTGTAGTGTGTTGCGGTGCAGTTCTGCAACCTTCCTGGGGACAGCTTCGCCCATAGAAGAAATTAGGAAAGGCTCATCTTTTGTAGATATTTCAGCAGATCTTTATTGGCATCCACATGGTGGGGAATCAGCACACAGACTGACCAAGTCACGAGACAACCCAGAATTTCCCTCACAGCGGGACACAAAGCCACCAACCAAAATGCAGAACTGGGCTACATATGGCCAGGGAGCAGGGGCAGGGAGACCCTGTGCCATGTCCTGCCACCCCAGGGCCCCCTCCCCTCAGGGGAATGGGGCAGTGAGATCCCAACAGTAGTGTTTCAGCTCATCAGAATATTGTTTCCTGTCAAGTAGCTATTTCTTCACCCATGGGTTTGGTTGAGACATTATCAGCCTTTGCTTACCAGCACTCACATTTATGCCTATGGGAAATCAGGTCCAGAGCCCTGCTGCAACACATCACAGAGCCTGTCTAGGAAAGGCTCTCTAGGATGTGGAAGAAGCAAAGTGCAATATGCATCCTTGATAGCTTTGAAACAGAAGCTTTTAGCCTCTGCAGCTTTGTCAGTCCAAGAGATTGATTGTTTTCCTGTACCTGTAGCTGTGGATGAATGTGGGGGTAGAGATCCTCCACGCTGTGACAGCAGTTCAGAGGGGTGCTTCAGAGCCCCTGTGCTACACAGATACACACAACAGTCCAGTGCATATTTATAACCAAGCAGTTGAAATTAGGTTGCAGGCACTGGCACACAATCCCAGCTCTGATCTTACTGTGACTCCAGGAGAGGAGCAAACTCCACACTTACACACAGCTCTAGCTTCAGCTGGGCTCCGTCTGCATCCAGCTCTTCTTGGGTCAGTGCCTGCACAGCAAGAGGAGCAAGTCTTCCAAGTAAACTTTTTCCTCAAAATAGCTGCTGTAAAAGAAAAAGCAGACTCTTCACAAGCAGTGACAATTTTAATAATAATAATAATAAAAATTAAAACCCACAATAAACCCTCTGGTATTCACATAAAGAAATTCTAACTGCAGCCCTCCATTAATACTGCCTGAATTAGCATGGCATCCCAACAGGATTGCAGACCCCCATCTGAGTCATGTGGTGCCTTCTGCAGCTGATATCTGCCAGGACAAACCCACACAGGTACAATCACCTCTAAACTGCTGAGGCTCAGGTGCTTCTCACTGCCTCACAATCTCTATGTCCATCCTGCTGGAGGACCTCCCAGGAGCTGGTAGAAAACCTGCTGTGTTGCTGCTGGTGCCTAGTGACAATTGCCCACAGAAGAGGCTGCTTAATAATATGGCATAATCCTCAGCCCTATATTTTATATTTTTGGACAGTAATTTCTTTCTTGTTGTTCTCAGGTTTTGGGGGCTAATTTATTATCTGGACACCTTCACTCAGCAGGTTACCTCCTTCCCATTTTCAGGCCAGCTGTTGTCTTCAGAGGCACCGGACAGCCAGATGGACTGAACAATGCACTTGCCTGAACGATGTACTCGCCTGTCGGACTGTGCTCTGTCAGCACTACTTTGGGTGAAGGGTAAGACAAGGGTATGGCAAACACCAGTGGCTGGTTTTTTCCACCTTTACTTATTAAAATGGCAACCCCGACACATGTTATAGGTGTATTCCAAACTGAGCATTTTTTATGTTTCCTTCTCAGAAAAAACCTGTGGCAGAGCAAGCTGCTGTATAAATTGTCATTGCTGGCAGTTAATGCATTGCTGGGTTTTAATGCATAGAGGTGGGCACTGGAAATAGGTGCCTTTTGGCCCCTGAAGTTTATATGGAAGGATGGGAGAGGGAACAGGAGCATAAAAACCTGAAACAATTTCTGAAGGTGGAAAACAGTGGCAAGCCCTAGTTCAATAATGTGATCTCAGACCATGGCTGTAGGGGCAGAGGTCTCCCTTTCCCAGGGCAGACCTGCCTCACCATGGAGGCCAAAATGCTGGATTTGGAATCCAGAGTACTTGCTCCCAGAACTTTTTAAGCACATACATCAAGGAGTCAAGCAAGTAAAATCACAGCTGGCAAATTATTTGTATTCCAGCAATATACAACTGAAGTGCTAATATGCACCAGCTGTACCTACATGTCAGCTTTTTTGAAATGAAGGTAATTTCTTTGCTGTACCAAGAGGAGGAGAAGGTCAACAAAGACACATTTAGTCCAGGCTCTGCACTGATAAGAGGTCCAGTGCAGGCTGTTAGTTCTTTCCTGCTTCAGGAGGTCTGAAAAAGCAGGAGCTGGACCCTTCTTCAGCATAACCTGACATTAAAATGGCATTCTTCAAAAAGTGCCTGCAATAAAACAGCATCTTCTTACTGAGAAGGTGTGCTCCCAGAAAGGATCAAGGTCACATCTGCTGAATTTAATGACAGAAAATGAGCTTGTGACATATTATTTGTGCAGAGTTAACTTGGCCAAGAGATAATTAATGGGAGATGTGTAGTTGAGTCCCATGTGCTGCTTTGAAAGTCTCAGGCTGTAATTGGTACCACTGGCTCTTGTAAAATAAACTGTGCTTCTGATCCAGCTCAGAAATCAAAACATGGCATTAAAAAAAAAAGAAAGAAAAGAAAAAAAGAAAGCAAAGCATTCTACTTTAGGATCTGGCCTTCTGATAAAGTGTTTTTAAAATTCAGAGTGTTTTAAATGAGCTTCTGACTTCCAGAGCTGTTACTCTCCTCAGTGTTGTGTTATATACTCTCTGATTTCCTTGCCATGGCTCGTACTTTATGTAGCTGGTGACTCTTGATGACGCATTTTGATGCATTCAGCACAACCACACACTAGCATGAACCAGAGCTCACCATATTTCTGGCTGCGGAGCTTGAGTAAACATGGACCTGTGCCCAGACAGAGTTGGCAGTGGTTAGAAAACCAATACTGAAAGTCTAACGAGAACTGGCAAAAAATCTGCTCTACTGAAAACATGGCACTGGAGCAAACCTGTCATCTTTCAGGGTACTGAGGGCTTTCAGGCAGCCTAGTTTTGGTGTCAGGAGCAGGCACTGCTCTTCCCATTTCCATGGCTCCTTCCCACTCTTCACAGTCACTCAGGAGCTATTTCCACAAATCTTACTTGTGCACATGGATCAGGCAGAGCTGATAAGGAAGGAGAGGAGGGTCTGATAGCAGAGTGCCTCTGCCGCTGACTCCCTGTGTGGCCTCATCACACCATGGCTCAATTTCTCCCTATAAAATGACTAACAGCACTTCCCTACCTCCCGGGGGAATTGGGAGGATAAAAACAGCGACAGCCACAAAGCACGAAGTTATTACAGCCATCCGTCTAGAGTGACTGTCAGCTTCAGTACGTAGGCTGCCCTCAGACATGGTGCCGAGAGCATTCCCAGCAGCTGCCCTGTTGGATGGAGCACGTGTCATGCTTCTCTGATATAGGTGCTCCTAGGCTCAGAGGGTTGAACCTCATACTAAATATATTCTGCCTCAGAGAGAGAAAGTAAATCTCTTTCTTCAGGTTTCTTATTTTCTTCCAGGAGAAGGCAGCAAAGGAAACCCCTGCCGCCTTGGACATTCTGGGGGAAACTGAGTATGGGATCACACCCTGCTGTGTGACAGCCTCCTCCTCTGATGGGAAGAAGCTGAGAAGCCAAACTGACAGCCATACTGGAAGCCTCTGCTCCTCCCTCCTCCACAAAAGCAACAGCTAGGTGTGGAAAGATGCTGTCAAACCCTACACCACATCAGTTCTTGCCACAAGTGCTCCCTCGCTTCTAACCATCCTGAAAGGAAGCACAGTGTAAACAGTCTAGTAAGATCTATTCCAGACGCCTGCTGTGGTACATCAGGAGATTAACATATTAACTCTTAAAAGCCCTCTAATTTTAACAAGAACTCTGTACTTAACTGAAAGATGTTTTGCAGAGATCAGCAGAGTTCCTCTGATGCTAGGGAACCAGGGAAACCTGTTAACAGCAGACTCTATGGGTAATTGAGAAAATTTTTCAGTGCTACTTTTAAAGTACTTTGGATTACAAAATTGCATGGGTTGGTAACACTTTTCACTTAATCTTTTCAAGTATACATTTGCAGTGGTTTGTTTATTGCTAGGTTTTGCCTTGCAATCAGATAAACACAGGCTTTGCTCCAACTGGAGCTCCAAATAAGCAGAGTAAGCCAAGTCAGACATGACAAGAAAGACCATGGACAAATGCATCTACTTGATCCAGTAAGTTTGGGGGGTTTCTGGGGGATGGCTTTGGGCATATTGTATTACCTACAATCTGTCATTAAAGTACTACTTGTTAAAAAATGAGAGGAGAAACAAATAGCTCAAAATTGTACAAGGATCTGAGGCAGATACCAAGGGAGCCCATGGGGCAGGAAGAGGAAGAAGCAAGTATATGATAGAGGTCAGCATAGTAGATGGGAGGGATAAACCTTCTGAAATATCCAGGACTGGCACCAGTATATGCATTCTGGAGCCTGGCAGGCTTTGCCTAAAGACAAGTTTCACAAGCGACGCTATGTCGGTTGGACCATCCTGCCACCGGCGCTGATTAAGGAGAGCAGCCTGCCTGTGACCAGCTGCATCTTGTAGGCAAAGGGGAGGAAGAGGCACGTGTTACACCTTTTACACCACAGCTGATTTGTTTCCTTGTCTTCCACCATGCCCTGTGCATACTCTGAGCTCTGCAGAAATCAGCAGTGACAATAAATGCACTTTCACAGCCAGCTGCTCCCATGCCCCCTTCACTTGGCCAAACAGATGACATATACTTCTTTTTAATTATCCAGGAGCAGTCACAAACAAATGCCATGAAAATCTGTCCCTGAAACAGTGCTCAGAGCAAAAATTATTCCTAGAGCAATTGGATGTTTGGGCGTGGTTCCCACTTTTTCATCTAGACATACTAAGCAGCAAGAAAGCTGGTAGAACCAGAGAGCTGGGAACATCCCCAGTGGAGGAAAGATCTGGCTGCTGGGGGTCTGCAGTGGATGCTCTGGAGGAGCTTCTCCACGCTTCTGGTGAGGCAGTGCTGGAGAAAAAAGGGACATCTAGGGCAGGCTAGGCTGTTAGGGAGCCACAGCAAGAGTGGCATGACATGGCTTGCAGATACCAGAGTCCCAGCCTGCCCCAGAAATCCTGTTCTCAGCCTAGTGGGCATCTGTCCTCATTCCTGAGCAGCACCACATAAAGTGTCCATGTGGGACAACCGCCTTGATTTAAAAACACAAAATCCAAACCAGTCAACAATTCAGGAACCCAGAGCTCCTGCTTTTCCTCAAGGTGGATTTCTTTTGAAGCCAACTATTCATAAAGCCTCCCTAGTCTTGTTAACAATAGTGCAGGCACAAGCTGTTTGGTTAAAGTAGGCTGTTGCCCCAGTTTTGTGCTGTCCCTTTCACCTTTACATCACATGAGGACAATGCATATTCCATTTCACATAAGCCCAGAAGTACGCGAATGATTGTGTAAGACCAGCTACATATATAATTGTCTTAGATGTAGGCCTATAAATGATTCATTAAGATCTGTATCAGCTGGTTATTTAATGTGTCCTGCTAATTAAAACTTTGTGATAAAGACAACTACAGCTCTCTGTAATTATGCCTCTGGACAATGCGATGCACTTCCAACTAGTATTTGAAATCCTGGGTGTAAGTTGACATCTAAAGTAGGGTAGAAAAATATAGGTTAACTGCTGCTCTTAATTGCCCTTCGTTACTAAGATTATTGTAGAATTTCATTGTACAACTCCCTGAGACTCTTTTGCACAGTGCACATTACGGTCACCGTTAGGTGACAATGCTGTACACTGCATTATCCTTTTGTATACCTGAGAAGCTTGTGGGGGGGAAAAAAAGGGAAAAAGGGACTATTTCAGCTAGAAGGAATGTGTCTGGCTTGGCTTTTCTGGAAGGGAAAGCAGTGGACCAATGAAATACTTGAGGAAATGCAGTGTGTTTTACCATACATGATCAAATTTGGCATTTCTTTCTCAAGCCAGAGATCCTGCTAGGCTCAGTCTAAGTATCTCCTGAGTAAGGTCTACAGATCAATGGTCACCGTATGCTGGATATGGCTTCCACAAGGAAGAAACGCAGCAATTCAGAAAGCACATTAGGCCCTGGTTTTTGGTCAAAAAGGAGGCTTCACTAAGTTTATGTCAGCATAACTAAACAGGTCTAACTCAAACTTGTCTGCAGTCTTGTTCTCTCAAAATATGTTTGGTGTTGAAGGTAAGATGTCCATGCATGAAACAGGTAAGGCCATTAAAATATTTTTGGGGGATGGCTATCAATGTAATAAAACATCAGTAACAAGTGATAAATGCTAAGTAAAAGAAGCTTTTCCTAAGCAGCTTATGCTAAGAATGTAAGTCTTGCCCCACTGCCAAAAAACTACACTAAGTGTCATCCTTCTAATCTCATTGGCAGTCTGATATCACCACTAGGATAAATGTTAAGATCAGTCACCTCAGTGGCTCTTCCACTGCAAGTTCTGCTGGGTTAGACACAATGGAAGATGACTGCCCTCATGTCGACACTTGTCATCTTCTGTGAGGATGCTCAGCTGGCTCCTGTCATCGTCAGTCCAGGGAATGTTTCACCCAGGAGAATGACTCAGGTATAACATGTTGGCTCTTGTTAGCCACAGAACATTGCCTAAACCCTAAAGTCTGCATTCCACCGGAGCAATGCACTAATCTAATCTCTGCTTAGTTTCTATAAACACTAATTTGTGAAGACAAAACAAAAACTATAGAAGATGTATCTATCAAATGCATTTTGGTCCCCAAAGGTGACCTGGTATAGTGCATACCACTGTGGCCTGTACCATTAACTCACAAGTGAAGAATAACCAAGAAGTAAACTCCATGCTGACCCTAGATGCTTTCTTCTCCCTGCTGTCTTTTTCCAGCTTCTCATATCCAGCTTCATTCACATGGTACCACATCCTCAAAAGCTACTGAAGGAAAGAGCTAGAATGCAATAGGTAAAGAAAGTCTTTAAATATAACTTTGCTTTGGTTAACAAGGTTTTTACTGACTGACCTTGTGCCTATAATAGTATAGGAGTAGTATGTAAAAACCTTGACCATATTGTATTAAAAAACCTAATGAAGCCCAGTTTCCTACAGACCTGTGTCTCAGACCACCTTACAGTGCCTTCTTTATTTGCTTTTCTGCTACTCTCACGATACAATGGAAGCAATTAGTTCTCAATCACTGTTGTCTCCTCTTTGCCATGTGCTGATGTCTTGTTGATGTCTAAGTTTCAACTTAAGCTCTTCAGTCATTTCTGATCACATTGCTGATAGCAGTCTCTGGTGATTACTCAGGGGAGCACTCACTGTAGCTTTCTACACTATGGGAGCATTTCACAGGGGTTCTCTCTCCAGTGATCTTCTTTAATTAAGCTGATAGGAACTTAACTAAGGTGGAGACTCCTACTGATAGTTTATCAAAAGTGGTTCAGACTGGTCAGTCTCAAAAGAGGTGCAGACCAAGTGAGTGTTTAAGTCTCAAATTTCCCATAAGACAAAAAAGTTTACAACAGGATAACTCCATGTGTGCCAGCTCCAGCCTGTGATGGCTGTAACAATGTCAGCACAGTGTTATAGCTTGTAGAGAAGAACTCTAGGCTTAAAAAGAAGGGAGATGAAGCTGAAGCTGTTCAATAGTTCCTTAGCAAGCACCAGCCTTGCACCTGTCTTTGAAAGATGTCTTAGACAACTTTGTTCTTCCTTAGAAGCATCTTGCAGAGTGGTGCCACTGACCAGCAGTATTCCCAGCAAGGGAAATGGGGTAGCAGACAGCACTCAAAGGGTTCACCGATCCATAACTCAGCTCCATTTCCCCAGGCTATTCGTATGGCCACCTCAGCAAACCAGCCAGGACAGGCAAGAAGCAGCTTCTATGGGGTGATAAAATCCAGTCAAGTTCACCCTGACCTGAAACTACGAGGCCAGTCAGCAACTATAAGTACAGTGTATCCCTGTCAAGGCTCACACTTAAGCAACACGGTAGAGCAGTAGGTGCCAGTGAGTGAAGAGCAGGCACAGACCAAGCTCAGGCTTAGCTGCAGTCACAGGCTTAGCTTAAGTCCATGGCTGTGGCAGTGCACAGATGGAGTACAAACAAGGTGTGCTGGCACCTGGAACAGCAGCAGCAGGAACACCCAGAGCCTGAAGGGACAGGGAGGATGAGAGTCTGCCTGCTACCCGACAAGGGCCACTCACTAGGATGGAGACATGTGCAGCCCTGAGAGGGGAGAAGGGAGACTCTAACACCACTTAATGAGCCCTTGGCTCAGTGAGCGATGCATGGCTGCAAACAGCCTTGGTGCAACTCAAGACTTGCTGTGCTTTTCTCCTTGCAAACTCTCTGGGTGCAGCAGCACTGCTGGAAAAGGCTCAAATTCCCATTGAAAAACCATTCCACTAAATAGCAGAGGCACTCGAACAGAGAAAACACTGTTTCCCACTTGTGCTGCAGCATTTACCTGCAGCCTTTGGGTGACATCATCCTGGCATTCTCCTGCAAAAGCAGGTGGTTACAGACATTGACTGATGAAATGAGTAGGAAATGAGTTATCATCTCCCCTGAAAAGGTATGGAAACAGAACAGGACTAGATGTTTTACCCCAAGGGCCATGAGAAGAAATGGGGTCTAATCCAGAATTAGAATGAGGGTGCTCTAACAATAGGCTACAAGCTCTAGGTCTGCATGGTGCCTAGCACAATGTGGCCATAATCCTGCTGAGGCCTCCAGGCAGCACTGCATTATGCATCATCATAATAATGAGTTTCTAATCCCAATCAAGTGCCCAACCCAGTAGGCACCGCCTGAGTCACAGAAAGGATTAGCTGACAGATGTAAACAATAGTTGTGGGAGTCGCTGTGTCCATTATGCAATCCTTTTATGCTGAGTGTACAGAAAGAGCTGAGAAAATTAGTATCTTTTGCTGAGAACATAAGTAACTGAGATTTTCAAATATATGTAATGGGTATTCTCATTCTTCATCCCTAGGGATAACCCATTGATATCAGTGCACCCCATTCCTACCTCTTGAATCAACCAGATTAACAAGGACAGGGACTCATGTTCATACCATGAGACAATAAAGACAAGCTACTTACAAGATGATCCTCTAATGTATCCAGATCATGCCTGCCTCTTCCCATGAGTAGGTCCTACTTTCTTTCATCACAGAAGCACCCCTGTCACAAGTTGGAACGTGTGGAAGAAGCAGGGGGTGCTTGGGAAAAATGAACAGAAATTAGAGAAATTAACATTTCTTTTTGAGAATGAAAAAATTGGAGACCAAATAGATGTTTTGCTATTAAAATGCATGCTACTAGTCTAGAATTTAATTCCAGGAACAGATGAGAGCTGGCATCTAGAAGACAGTCAGAATTGCTTGAGGTACTGTAACTCAAGAAGAACTCATCTGAGGACAGACAGCTCTATTGCAGACCACACTCAGAGAATACACTGTGCAGTTTCACCAAGTTGGGGCTTCATCATTCACCTCACAAGGGAGCTGCTTAAACCCTCCCTCCAGTTCAAGTCAAAGGGGACGTGTATTGAAGAGGAGTCAGTTAGGGACAGTCTTCAGGTCTCACTCTTAGATAATGATGAAGGAAACAAAAAAAATAGTTTTTATTAATTTCTCTCAGTATTCAGCTTTTGTAATTTATGATGTTTTCATGTAATTTGTTTCTAATTTTGCCACCTTTTCCGTAAGAAAAACAAGATATACAATAATAAATCAGACCTAAGACTTACCATTCCGGATTTTTTGGTCGAGGAGACAAAGCAAACTCAGAAACAAGGGTTGCTACTAAACTTGTCTGCAGGCATAAAGAAAATCAAGGGGAATTATGTGTGCTAATTTTGTTATCTTTCTAAGGTTTGTGATCTCAAAAGTCCTCAGAGTTTTTTTGCGATTCTCCCTCTCTGTCAGTTCCAAATAGGAAACATGTTCCATGTGCATTCCTCAGATGAACAGCAATTAACAGTGAAACAACAGTTATGATAAATGATGAACAACAATATAACAATGAAAGGAGTAGTAGTTCCTGCCTCTCCACTTGCCTTTTATGCACCATCACAGCTTACTCCTTTTTTTGACCAAGCAGGACACATACTCCAGCACAACTGAGGGCAGAGCACTTGTGCTATGGACTTCAGCAGCAGCAGGATGAGGCAAAGCAGAGCTAAGTGAAAGGATTTCAGTATGATCTGGGGCCCGTCAAAGAGCCCTTTAAGCTTTGCCTGCCGGGTGATGCTGGAGCCGACAGCAGCAATGAGCACTTTGTTGGTCACACAGTTGTGGTCATGCCGGTTGGATGTGTGCGGGGGCTACTGTCCTGCACCAGCATCCACATCAGCCTCTGATCCACGGGGCAGCCCATGAACAGCAGAGTTGATTTTAAACTCAAACATGTACTGCCAAGGCAACAGGGGGAAGGGATGACAGCAGTGTTCTGTCTGGGAAAAGTCCCCCAGCAGCCAGAATGGACTAGTGTAACTAGAATCCAGTCCCTCAGAATGGACTAGTGTAGCTGTAGCTAATGCAATTAGATATTGAACTAATGTAAACATTGCTTACTATTACAGCATGCTGAAGTTAATATTGCTTTGGGAGGAATAATTAATTTACTCCTCTCTTTGTGCTCCAATTTTCATTTTTCTCACGTGCTCACAAGACAAGCTTTACATAGCTGTCTGGTTTTGGTAGGTTTCAAACCACAGGTTTTTGTGAGAGAGGTATATAACAAGCCAGGGACTGCTATTTAAAATGAGTACTTTTGCAGAACATTGAAAAACAGCTAGAGAAACATGGGCTTGAGTAGCTGTTGCTGGATCAAGCTGTTGGCCCTACTCGACCTAAGTCAAAGGTCACTCTCAGCAAGTTCAGTACAAAGCCTCACACTGGCTTCGAACAAAGCTCAAGTACAAAAGGTTGTTAAGAACACCAAAAGAAAAGACTGGGGTCGCTCATAAAGATCTGTAACTAATGTGCCTAAAATAACAAGAGTAATCAAGTGTGCTGTAAGTATCTATCAGACCTGCAGACCATTTTCATATATGTAACAGCAAGAGAATAATAAAGGAATTTTGTCATTAACTGTGAGGTTTAGCAAATATTTCTTTTGTTTCATACTAGACCTGACAATGATTTAGTCACACATGAAAGCAGAGAGGTTGTTCCTTACATGTAGTGCTGCCCCAACGCAATGGGTACTTTGACCATAGTTCTGTACACTAGAGCATCTTGCAATTCATTAATTTTCCAGAGAATGAAGTGAAGGTTGTAGCTGACTGTACACCTTATTATTCCCTTTGCCCTGTATCTTATTTCCAGGTAAGCAATAATATAGATTATTTTTGCCATTGCTAGAGTTGTCTTTGTAATGCAGAAAAATGACATCCATCCATACCTGTTTGGTAAAGCAGCAGAAACCTTTAGAAACAAAGCAGGGCCGAGTGGTGGGGAAAGCCGAATATTCAGCTCTGATCACAAGGCTGCAGAAAGACAAAGAATGTGAAACAAGACTCCAAAAAATGGTCCTTGAGCAATTCACAAGAACAAGACAAACCCCAAGGTTTTGCCAATTCACCACATGAGGAAATTCCTTCCTATCCCAAATGTAGTCAGAGCTTCAGCAGCATGTCTGGGAGCAAATATCATTAGGGCTGAGCCAGCTTGTTTTTATCCAGGCATGACACTGGCACTCAAAAGATGATGTTGGGTTTTGATCTCACCTTTCAATAATTACACAAGGAATCTCCCACGGCGAAAAATTCCAAATAGTGATTAACCTTCTAGGGCAAAAGCCAGACTTTCCATGTGTTTGATCTAAATTCAGTTATTTTTTAATTTCCAGGAGTAGCTTTTTTTCTTCCTGTCACTGCTTAATTCACTTATATTCCTGTGTCGGTCCTGAAGATATCCTGAAGACATGTCAAATCCTAAATAGAGATCTGAGGTTCAGTAGGGGTGAATGCATTTAAGCTGTGAAAACATGTTTCTGTAAGTGGCAGCACAGCTATGCAGAAACCTTGAATATGAAGTAATTTCACATACAAGGAATGTCTTGCGGTTCTCAATGGAGTCAGGTTGCTCTTTTAATTTCCATTCTTGGGGTGGTAGAGGCTGCTCCCTGGCAGGGAGAGCAGCGTGGGGCTGTTACCAGATGGGCCTCCTGGGGAGTCACTGAGCACATTCGCTTTCAAGGAGTGCAGCTGGAGTTGAGGATATTCAGCACTACAAAGGATCTGGCCTTTCAAATGCTTTTCACTGTTGCAGGCCAAAATAATAAAAAAATCAGGGGGTATCCCGTTTATATATTGATGTTTCCCATGTCCAGGCACTTTATGATACTTACAATGGTCATATAAACTGCTCCTAATCTGATTTGGCAAGCTGGTCCAATGATTCCTGCTTGTGATTAAAAGTGTTTCCACACTTGCTGAGTGAAGGCTTAACTCCAGTTAAGCCCTTGCACTGAAGTGATGAACAGCAGACTCAAGAGATCATTTGTAGATTCCAAATCTGGTTGTTTAGTGGTATTTGGCACAAATCAACTTCACTGGCAGCAGCTGTCTGCTGCCTACCTCTCTGGATCCGCCTCAGAAGAGAGAGAGCAATTTTCTGGAAGCAAGAGTGTGGGAGCAGCAAGCTGGGTCAGAAATTCAGTTTCCATAGTCATGAGGTGAAAAACTGGGCTCAGTTCTACTAAAATAAGCAAAAACAAAATAAGCAACATTCTTTAGTCTTCTTGCAGTTCATCATGTAGCCTGGCAGCATTGCTCTGTGTAACGAAACTTCTCCCAAACCAAAGTTGCACTAAGGTATATCTGAAGTGAGACAGTTCAAAATAGCATTTTGGGGTAAGAAGCTACAGACACTGCAATAACCCAAAATCTAAGTATTAGATGTTCAGCCTGAAAAATGCACTGAGAAATAACACAAGCCTGGCTGAGCACTGAAATAGTTACTGCAGTCAAACTATCTTGCCTCTGTTTTAAGGTGGCTCAATATCATGACCATGAAACTAATCTAAAACTGTGGGCAGGTAAGTGTGATCAGAGTTATAGTCTGATTATTTTACAAAAATTTAAGGTTTAAAGATATAAAAATAAATAAATAAAATGCAGACCCCGAACATTAGCTGGCAGGAAAAGCAACATTACCCTACAGTATATTTGTAACATGTTTTGACAAGGCTCTTCCCTCTTCCCTTGTTCTATTGCCTGAGCTAATGTATAAATATTTTTCTAATTAAAAAATAAAATATCCCGGTGTAAGATGGGGAAAAACTGGATTCTGATTAAATCCTTAGGGGATCGGGAAAAGGGGATGGGTGAAAGAGCAAGTCTGCTTTCCTGTATATCTTATTCTAGTCTTGATCTCAAATATCATTTCAGAAATACATAAGTATCTCATCCCTCGTCATATTAGCTATCTAAACAACAGAATGGATGGAAAGGATACAGCAGGATTGAGCCTCTGCCTCTTACTTGAGGAGCAGGTATGGAATTGTCTGGAAGCTGGTAGCAAAGAGATGTCCATGGAAAAATACATCCCCTGGGGATGGCACTAGTGCCATGGCCAGCAGTAGTGTGGAGAGAGAAATGAGAGGGAAACATCACTACCTGAATTGCAAGAGTGCAAGTAATTGCAAGTGTTGCCTCTCAAGTTCTCAAGTGCACCCTGCACCAGTAGCTGCTTAAAACCAGACATGTTGAAGGAACCACAGCTCCCTTGCTTTTTTTGCTGCTCTTCCTTTTTACCAAACTCTTATGTGTGCCGAGCTTCTGCACGCACTGATGCCTTTGCTCATCTTCAAACCTGCAGGAGACGGGAGCAAGAGGGAACTCAACAGCAAAAAATCCTGGCCACAGCTGTACCAACATAGTCAACACTGGTGATGCTGAATCTGCTTATTGCATACCCACTTAGCCTCCTACAAGGCCTCTGGGTCACATTTAGGACATTGTCCTATTTCAGCTTAACTTTGTTCTCATTGTGCAGAGTGGTGGATTTTAAGATCTGGGAATATTGTGAATAGCACCCAGCATCATTCCGCATCACTGAAGTTCAGACATAGGAGAAATCCTTTCCAAGCTATAGATTTCCCCAATCTTTTTTCACTCTTCAGAGAGGAATACATACAGATCTGAATGTTTTATTATATGCTAAAACAAAAAATACATTGGATTATATTTACTTAATCTGTGCTCTAGGATTCATGAATTCTGTTTTACTCCTGTGCTGTCCTTAGGAGCCAGCCTGCCTTGCTCCTTCCAAGGCTATAAGCAGCATTCAGGTCCTCTATGTAATCCTGATCTCTTGCACATGTTTCCTGCCTAGCATCATTTGATCCAGGAGCCTCCCCAAGGTGCAGAGTCCTTAGATGTTCATTTTCAGTTTAGCTATCCAGGAAACAACCAGGGAGAATTGCAAGGACTTTTAAAAGCCTCTTCCTAAACAAAACCAAGTTGCTTATAAATTAAAACAAGGAGGTGTGCAGTCATGGAAAAGCAGAACACTGAGCACATTTGCCTCCCACCAGGTACCCATGCTGCCATCAGGTCCCTGATACTTGCAGGAAACCCAGGGACTCCAAGTCTCCTACTTCTGCCTCTTACTCCAGAGAGTGCCTGTTCCTTGATGGAAGGCATTTCTCTTTAAAAAAGTCAGCCTGTGGCACTTCTGCCCATTCCCTCTGTACTAGGATTTTCCATGTGCCAGTCCTCAAGTGGAAACACTGACAGAGCTATTTCAAATCAATGACTACCCATTGCTGCCAGGGATTTTGCCAAGGAGGGGTGTGCCTTGATGGGGTGGGGTGTGCCTTGCTGTGCCTTGCCTCAGTGTCTAAAACTGAGCTGGTTTCCTGGTGCCAAAATCCTCACAGAATTCACCAGAACAGAACTGAATTCATAGGCTGCCACTGATGCTCTCAAAGCCCTTGCTGTCTTTCCCACTTAGGTAATGGAAAATGGAGAAGTTCTCAGAATTTGCCTTTCCTATGCAGGGTAGGCAGTGTACAAATTGTACCTTACTGGTTTGGGATGTAAAACCCTTATTCTTCTCAGCTGAAATCATTCCAGTTTTCTACGTGTACTGTGTGAGAGCAGTTCTTGATCAAAGATGCATTCCCAGTAAATCCCCCCCATACTTGATGTGGATACCCAGGGTGGAATGAATCCTCAGACTGCATGCACTATAAATACAAAACAGTGGAAAAATCCCCATGAAGGAAAAGTTAGTACCCTGTTTATATTTAGAGCTAGTATTTCATGTAAGCTGTGATGTTACAAAGTCAAGTGTGTATAGTTTTATAAAGACATTTCTCCTTGCCCCTTTGTACGTAGCTTGACAGAAGCAAGAGAAAGTCTCTGACAGATGCTGGTGAAATGAGCTATCTGGTTACAGAGCTGAAATATTTGGAAAGGACACAAGTGAGAACAGAATTTATTGCCTTTGTGAAAAGGGGATTTAATTTCTAAACTATCCACACGTGGCAATGAGCAACCTTGTCTCTGCCCTCTGGTGACAGCCTGCAGGCACCATGCAATTATGATTAAAGCCTTTTATTGTTTTTGTCCCAGATTAGATTAAGTTGGTATTTAAAGATACAATTTTCTAATTGCGTTGTCACGCCAGAACAGAGACGTGGTTGTCTGTGCACTTTTACTGAGGAACAAAAAAGAAATCTGAATGCTCTGAGGTAAACATGGCTAGCAGGACTCCTAACTTCCAGGAAGAGCAGGAGAAGTAATTACAATTCTTCTAGATTATTATTAATTCTTAGTGTTCAGTTTAACTGCGAAAACAATTTGAATGAGTTCACACAGCCACTAAAGACTAGGCAGGGAAGAGAATGCCACTGCTCTGTGCTTCTAGTGCTGCTTCAGCAAAGATCCTCTCCCTTCCTGGCCACAGCAAGGTCAGCATCCCTGCTCCCAAAATCATGCCACCCTTGTGGTAAAAATAAATCATAATGATTTACACTAATCTGGATAAAAATCATACTGCTTATTAGCTGGATTCCAGTATTACAAAGCCAATGGGTCTGAGTGTGACACAGACCTAAGAAATGCTGTCAGAGCAAGGAAAAGATGAGGAGGTATGCATGAGTACTGCCAGGTATCTTAACATTCCCAATTTTAAGAAAAAGGTCCAAAGGTGACAAGAAACAGCTAATTGTCCAAACAATTTCAGAGATAAGGATATGAAGGAAAGAAGAGACAAATCAGTAAAGAGGTAGAGATGACAAGACAAGGAGCACCAGCTCGAAACTGAAAGTGCAAAGGAAACATTTTCATGAGCCCTGTTTAAATCCCTCTTCCTATTACAAAAAGCAGTAAATGGCTTGGGGATTTCTCTAGCATGCGATGTGCCAATAAGGCTCAAGGGATTCTGAATTCTGTCTTACAGCACTTTTACTGTGGGGATTTTGTACAGGAGGAAGACTTCTGATTTGTTTCACAAGTTGTGGACAATGAGCTCCCCAGGTTTTTTTCCTGTGTGGATACAGAAAGTTGCCCAAGAATTGAAAATAACACCTTTGTGCTGTGAAAGCACATGGAAGAATGGCAATCATGTTTCAGGACGTCATTTATCAAAGTGAACGAGAGCTCTGCCAGCAGTCACAAATGGTGCCGTGTAACAAAGCTAGCTCATGCTCATCCAGCAAGTAAGAGACCAGAGCAGCCAAAGGTTTGCTGCATATGGAACCAGAGGCACCAAAGAGCCTTATATCAAAACAGCTTTGGGCAACATGGCAGGTTTGCTCTGGCTTTCATGGGCCGCTACTTTCAATCTTTTGGGACTGACTGTGATGCTTTCTGCACCCGTTACTTTCACCCACCAAATCACGCCAAAAGGACATTATGACAAGGTATCAAATCTTGTACATCATGGGCAGCACCTACACAACTGACGACTCGCTGCCTGCTCGCCCAGCCTGTGCAGCCACACAGCAAGGTTGCTGCCTGGACAGCATCACACTCAGGGGTTAATTTCAGCTGCACTGGCAGCAAAGCAGTACCCCAAATGTGGAGCTGGCCTGGATGGATGCTGGTGCCTGATTATTTCTAATTATAATGCCTGGCAGATGTGCAGGGTTGTGGCAGAATTTGGCACAGTGTTTTTACGTTGTTTCAGATTGACTGAGGGAAGCAAGTGCCACCAGCTGAGCAGCTTCGAAGGCATGTCTGTCAGCAAAAGCAATGCTCTCCAATTAGCAAGTCAGCCTCTTCTGCCGAAGCACCAAAGCTCTGCAGAAAGAGCAACTTTCCACTAGCGAGAGGCTGAGCAAGAGGCTGAGCAAGAGCTCCCGTGCCTGCCACCACCGGCTGAGCCATAGCGAGACAGGGGCTCTGCGGGAGGGCAGCTCTAGCAGAGATGTCGGGCTGGGACGAGAAAATCCCTGCTGTTGTCCCTGCCTCCACTACCCAGGCTCACCAGCGCCTGGGGGCACTTCCTTACCCCCACCACCCTTCACCTGATATATCTGTGGGAGAAGATCCTCGAGTCAGACAGTGCCTTTAATATAAGGCTGACTGATTATGCTTCCAAGGAAACCCAATTTCAGATGGAGCCCCCATGTGCTGCTACAGCCTATTATGAATGATCCCAACTTAAAGTGATGCAGAAAAAGAGCCTAACACCCAAGTCCTGTCCTGCAGCCTATAGTCTAGGCAGACCTGAGTGACCTACATTTGCAGGAGCAGAATGTGTTTAATTGTTTTTAAAAGATGCAGAACAAACATTTTCAATGTCATGTTTCAATCTCTGATTTGAGAAGTGAGTTTGTGCCATTTTTAAATAGAAAATACTTGAGTTGTTCATGAGATGCTGAGAGTCATATAACATGCAGAAAATCTATCAAGTCCCCAAAGAAATTGAGATAAGTGTGGCTCTACAGATTTTTTCAAAAAGCACTTGAGAACAAGACTTCATAACAAGCATTGCTGAGAACCTGCAACTGTCACAAAAGGGAATTGAAATACACGTACTATCTTAGAAGTGTCTCTCTGACACATTTAAGAAATAAAGTCACAACAGCCCCTTCAGGTTAATCTCTGAAAGATCGAACTGGAGAGATGTATTTCGGATACAGGCAGAACATTCAGCTTCTCTCCCCTTCCTGGGCTCTGGAAACACTTTCTTGAGACCTGTCTGGGATTTTCCTTCTACTTCCTTCTACTTCTTTTATCTGATGAGTTTCTGCTCACGTACAGTCCTATCCACGTGGTTGGCCACCCTGAGCTCTAACTGGGCCTCTAATTATTTTTTAACAATCTAGCAAAAGATCTGAGAGAAAAAAAAAAAGTGACTTATGAATAAGAACATCCAGAGACTCAACACACTTAAGAATATTAATTTCATGGCTCTAATGGATTTGTCCTAATAATCACAAGCATCCTACTAACGATAGCTCTTCCTCCTTCTCCCCCACACTCATTTAAAAAGCAGTGAAATAATTAGAGCCTGTGCTTCCACAGATTTACATTTTCTGTTCTCCAACAATCCTCACCATGCCAGCAATAATCAGCTCCCATGTTGTGGTGCGGTTTTGTTGTTTTTTCTTAAATTGATAAAGATGGTTTAACCCCCCCCCTCTCTCCCCCTCGGGTGGTGAGTCCCCTTCTCCTAATTTCCCTTCTATGGTTATTCCTCTCCCTTGCCTCCCTATCCATCACCCGGGGTCCCTCCCCTTTTTCCAGTGCTTTCCCTGCCTATCACCAAAACCCCTCCTGTAGCCCATGTCCATCTCCCTTGAACCCTTCCCCTATCTCCAGAAAGTTCTCTATTCCCTGTTATGCCATTAGTTCTCCCTGATGTCAGTTGTCATAAGTTACTCTCATTGGTTACACGTATGTATGCTCCCTCCCTGAACCCCGCCTTATGTTACCCCTCATTGGTTGTACCCTTTCTCCACCTTATGCATCCACCCCCCTTTATAAGTTGCTGTAAGCTTTGATTTGTGGCTCAGTTGGCCCAAACCCCTGGAAATAAAGGACTTTCTGGACTAATTGGTCTGGCTGACCCCTCCCTCGCCTCTTTACTCTGGAACCTCGTCTCAAGCACCTCTTATCCTATCGCGTCCCACGCGCGGAGCTAGCCGGGGACGAGAGCAAGGATTAGCGTGGGCCGCGACACTCCCACCCTCTGCTTCCACTGACATATGGATGGGCAAGATGCTGGATCAGCATCAGGTAGACTGAGCTATGAGCATGGACCTCCTTAATGTATCCCTGGCTGGGCCCAACTTCTTGACTCAATGAGCCTCTTCATAGATCTGCTAAGAACATATAATTAACTTTGAGACTCCTAAATTTCTCTCAAACTCTGATGAATTTGGCCAGTGGGAACAAAATTTAATGGCAGAGACAAACAGCTAAGCGTCACTATCCTGACACTGGAGGCTGGAAAAGATGTCCATTCCATGAGTGAGGGGCAAACTCCTCCACTCCTCCATCCCTTCATCTCCTTCTACCATCCCTCCTCATTCAGTGGGTTACGCTGCTACTGCAACAGTGGTTTCTGGGAAGCAAGGAGGACTTGGGGCAAGCCGTAAGCAGGGTTGCACTGGAAATCTTCCTTCAAGTGCTATTCCCACTCAGTATGCCCTTCCCTCTCAGGCTCTCTGTGAGTCTCACAGCCTGTTTTTGAGTCTCCTGACTTAACTGGGTGTGCTCCAGGTGGCAGACACCTGCACAAACTGCTAACTAATTACACTGCACAAATAAATGCTTCATCCAGAGAAAATAAAGGAAGAAGGAATTAACTCATCATCCTTCCCAGCTATATTAACAGGGTATTTTACAAACACAGCATCCCTGGCAATGCCCCCAAGCTTCAGGAGAGACACCCAATAAAGTTACCTGTGTATGACCTGGAGGCTACACAGCTGCTGACAGGAAGCAGCAGGCAGCACCTTGGGATGCTCCAAGCTTTTTAAGTGGAAAGCTGCCCTGCTCAGCTTCAGTTAGAGGACCTTCCTCCATGGGAAGAAAATCTCCCTCTTATTCAGGGTGAGAAGGATCTATGAGAAACTTGCCTTGGAGGTAACCCTCCAGGATGACCTCCATGCTCCCTAGGTTGTCTGATTGATAATGCTGCACCTCAATATTTAAAAGACACCCCCTAGGGTTGTTAATAGTTTACTTTACTCTTGAAAAAGCAAACCCAACTGCTCCTGCTAGAGCACAAAGCTTCCAGCATTTGAAAAGCAATTCAGGAGGGAGCCCACTCCATGAGGCTGAGTGGCTCCAGCACCGAACTGCTTTGTGTCTCTCTTGGGGGAACGTGGCCTCTTTCCCTACCTTCTTCTCTAGCCACTGAGCTTCTAAATGTCAGACAGACAGACATAATGAGTTGTCTGAAGAACTATAGAGAAAGAGGTTTTTGGAGGAGGGAGAACAGTAAAGGAGAAATATGCTACAATAAATCAAGATTTGTAATATGAAAATTCTCAGATTTTTTGGCAGATAAAGAAACAAAACTTTGCTGTTTGAGAGGGAAAAAGAAAGGTGTAGTTTCAGACATTGCCAATCCCTGCCCAGGATGAGGTTAGGCACACCAAAATTCTTGAGGTATTTGGGAGAGCAAGCAAAAGCGTTACCTGGGCATAGGTTTGGAGGGCGAAATCATAGTCTGCACAATACAGGTCACGGCTGAGTGCTCTCACCACTTGTCACTCAAGCAAATGGTTACCAAAACAGGCAAATGTCCGCAAAGCATTTCAGCGAATCAGCATTTTACAGCAATACCAGTTGCAGAGGGCAGATGAACTCTAGGCTACTAGAGCTCACTAGTGGACATGGTCCTCTCACCTCACAGTCTTCAAAGGGCTCCCAAGAGCTTCCCCCTGCCCAGTCTCAGATTTAGAGCCCAAAAACTGCTGTACAAGCTGCTGCATCTGCCAGCTGCGCTTGACAAGCTGGTCCAGGCACCTTGTGCTCCTAGACCTGCAAAGGGGCAAGACCAAGACTGCAGCCCCGTTAATGAGAGCTTCAGTCACGCAGGGATGCTCAGATGTCTGAGAGGCATCTGGACACACACGCTTATTTCTGCACAAATCTGCTTGAATACCAAACCTTGCTGTTTTCTCCCCACAACAAGCAAAGAAAATTTGAAGCAGTCACATCAGCTACAGGGAAGGATGGGAAGAAAACCTCAGACAGCAACAGCCATCCTTGCTGAACAAAATCTCTGAGATAGTTTCCTGCCTGGGAAGGGCATGTGCTGCATGTGACACATGTCAGAAACCTGGTTTTGCCAAAGAACAAGGACAATGATTCTGGCATAAGCTCAGGCATTTCTCCCTTCCAAGGGCACCTGCTTGGGAAGCAGAGCCTGATTGGTAACATAAGAGAGAGAAAACAGGAGCAAAAGTGAGAAAAAAAACCAAAACCACAATACTTGCAGGTATAGAGACAATGCATAATTATGCATATACACACTTTAATTATTTCATACCCTTAAAATGGGAAAAGGCTATATTCAAAAAGATAGTTTCCTTTTAAAAAAATTGAAGCATTATTTATTGGGGGGGGGGGGGGGNCTTTAAAGGTTCCAGGACTGTAAAAGAGTCTTTGACTTTTCTATCTCTTCCTGTCTTTGCCTTTCACAGCTGGGAGAAAAATCTAAGGGCTTTAAATAAGTTTAAATATGAAAGTCCAAAAAAGGCTTTGAAAATAAGCTGTGAAGGAACACTCTGTATTTGAACTCCACAGAGAAAATTAAAATCAAGGGAAAATGTAGAGCTGAAACTGTAATACATAAAATTTTTACATGTATTTATATATATATATTTCAGTCAGAGGACTCAATGTCTTACAGCTTTCAATGGGACTTTTGTTTGTGTAAAGATGGAAGAACAGAGCTCTGTTTCACCATGGCTCTGTGCTTTGTCTGCTATCTCCAGTCCCCAAGTTTTTACTCCAAACTGTGGTAGGACACCCGTCTCTCAGAGCAGCTGACCTCGTGTAGGATGGGAGCATTCTCCTTTGTGTGGCATCACCAGTGCCAAAATCCCAGCTTTGCTGAAATCAGTGGCAAAACTACTCCAAGAGAGTTTTCTTCCCACTGCCAGGCACACACGGTCACCTTGCTGACTCCCCCAGCACCCTGCCACCCCATGGGGCCCCTGCCATGTAAAATTAGTTATGCTTATTCTCACAGGGACTGTGCCTTGGTGGGTTTTCTCATCTAGGGATTAGACTGCTCTTGCCACAGCCTGAGCTGCCTTTGACACATCACCTGTGTCAGCCCCCAAGACCAGGCTGGAGTGAGCAGGGCTGAAGCTGAGTGGACACATACCAACATCAGGTAGCATCCGCCAGTGACCGCTTTTTCCTCTTCACAACTTGCCTGCTGACAGCTGCATGAAGGTCTCTGTGGCAGGTTTGTCATCCACAACCACACCAAGGTAAGACTTTCCTAGCAAAATCTGATGAACACCAGCCCCCACCCTCCAGGTTCCATGTCCTTCAGCACAAAGTACAACATCCCACAGCACAGAAACACTCTCCTGCAAACAACCCTAACTCAGCTACAAACAACAAACACACTCTGCAGGTTTGCTAAGGTATTTATGTAGCCGCCTTCTTCTATCCTCCGAGTTTTAAAATACAGCCCATCACTACAACATCTGAGCACAAGACTCGACATAGTGTATGCTGCAGACCCAGTGCAGTGCTCTCCTTTGGGGTCAAGGAAAATAATTTATAGGCAACAAAGGACTAGACAGTAATTAAGGGTACAGGTAATGTTTCCTAGTAACTCACAGGCAGAGGAAGGCAATCCCTGCCACTTTTACTACTGTGGTTTGTAGGAGCAATGAGGAGGATGGCTGGAAAGAGTTTATTTTAACAGTACTGACCAGTCAGAGAGGGGAGAAATTTGTTGAAGCATCAGTTAGCATCTCACAGCTTCCTCTGTTCTGTGTGCAGGGTTCCAGGGGACATAGCAGCAAGTGTGGCATCACAAAATATTATTTTTCTCCCTGTTTCTACTCCAGAATCTCTCCAGCCTTGAAGAAACCTCCCACCTCCCTGCCATGGCTTTGCCTGCGGGAACAAACACAGTACCCATCAGCCTGAACCACTGTGGACCCCTCTGCTTACCAGGACTGCGTGGATGGCAAGTGCCTAACTGCAGTATTTTTCCTCTTTTGTAAAGGCAATTCTTGTTCTACCTGGATTAACTTTCAGAGAAAGTGAGGGACCTGCTTTCTATCCTTGTCTGTATCTCTTCCAATCATAGACAGACCATGGCAGTGCCTTTTCCTTTTGATTAACAGAACTTTAGGTATCCATTAAAGTGCACTGACCCAGTTTTTATCGTTTAACCCCACTGGTACAGCTCTCTTTTGGGAGGCCGGATCCCTCAGTGGAGCTATTACAGCAGCCTTGCATCACCAGAGAGAATAATTCTGCAGAATAAAAGCTAAATGATGGAGCAAAACAGAGTGGGTGTCTGTGTACATAAACATTAGAATTTGTTTACTAACGCAAACAGCTCTCAGGGTGAGACGAAAATAGCAGAAATATTCCGTTAAACATTTATCTCAGTTAAACATTTATGCAGGATTTACATACGATGACATACACAGAGGTGGTGTTTGTATGGCTGACACTATTGGCAGTGTTGGATTTTTTAGGGATGCTTTCCCAGAGCATTTTTCTTGCCAGGAGAACTTTTACTGAAATTGTGCAAGTGTAACAGATCCATCATTCACATACAGAGCTGTGCAATTTTTCTTCCTTCCAAAGAACAGCTTGTTCCCCTATTTACAAGGTATTAATATAGGAGGTCCTATTCCTGACACTTGGATACAGCTTCTCAGGTTTCCCACATGGGTTCAGATCTCTGCTGACGTAACCCAGTGAGGTCAACACATAAAATTGGAGGAAAGTTAGCAGGTTAAGATCCTTTTCTTTAAACAACAAAAAATCTTCTTCTATGTACATATTCCCCCAGAAAGATAACCCCCAAAGCCAAGGACTCCCTTAGAGCACCTACTGCTGCTATTACAGCACTGTAATAGTGGCAGCACTGTAATTACAGCTAATGACTGAGAATGGAAACCTTAAATTAACCAGAAGATCTGAAAAAAAACAACCAACCCAAAATGCTTGAAATTTACTTTTCTCAACCAAACTGAGATGTAAAATTAGATAAATAATACAATTATCAAAACGCAGAGCAAAATCCAAAGTATCACCTTATTTTTGCTAACTTATATTTTACTTACATTAATGTGTTCTGATAGACATCATATTTTGCCCAAACAGACCATGGGGTAGGATACTTTAAGCAAGTTAGGTCCCATGTCAGTCACATGCTTGAGAATTATACATTCCAGGTGTGGATTTACCTTCTCATCAGCTGTGAAAGTCACCTGCATAACTGAACTTACGGCTCTGAACAACAGGGCCTGCTTCTACTGCAGCATAACCAGACTCTGGTCTCTCAAATTTATGATGCAAGGACTCAATAAAAGCATTTGTGGAGTAAGTTTATTATGAAAACCTGAGACGCCCTTACGTACCTTCTCATGCCTGAGTCCTAAGGGTCCTCTGTTCCATTCTCATCCACAGGTAGAGGGAGAAACTTCTCCCTCTTTTCTTTCTGACAAGGACAACTGAAATGCAGCAGGGCTCTCATGACTCCAGGAGCTGCAGCTGTAAAAAGAAATAGGCAAACAATTGAGTGCACACATTGAAACCATGAGATCATTGTGAGAAGTGCCATTTTTTCTGGTCCATCTGCAATTAATTGGAGCATTGCTACTGTTTTCCAAGGCCAGCAGGACTGCCCTTCCCTGCCTGCTGAGCTCTTTGGCAGGTGAGTTTCAGTGGGATGAATTCCAATTTAATTAACAGAAAACAATTTTCATAAAGGAAAAAAAAAAAAAAACCAAAGCCCAGACAACAAACTGTTCATACAGTTCTCTCAAAATGAATATATACATCATATAGAAAACAAAAAGGTGATACAAAGAAACTTGGCTGCCTTCCACTCCTAGGAGATACTAGAAACTATTTGATACTATGTTTTAAAATACCATTTTTGCTAGCGCTGGATACCTTAGTTGGAGGATCCCATGATGGATAGGTTTTTTTCTCTCCATGAAAAGCACCCATTTCCTCTCTTAGGCCACAAACATAAATATAGAAATAGATCATTCTGAATTGGTCTGTTTACGATTATTTATTTAATGGCTAACCACAGTGTCTTGAGCTACTAATACATAATTTAAATGTCTCACAAATACAGCACTTGGTTTTCAATTCATTCTCTGTACATATTCAATAAACTGAGCATGTAAAAACAATAAAGAAAGTAAGGCCTCGGTTATCGATTCTGACAGGGTTCACAGTCCTTCTAAGTGTGTCTTTAAGTCATTTTAGCTTGCATTTGAACATGATTATCATGACAGGCATGGCTTCAACTGAGCCAACTGAGCTTTAAAATAAACACTGGAAGCTGCTTGCTCAACGTTGATGCAAGGTCTCAGTCCCAATCTGGCAAACATCCCTGTCTCCCTCAGTAACCCCAGTCCTGGTATGGCCTGGCAGGCTGAGGATTCTTTGTTGGCCCAGGTGAGGGTCGTCAGAAATGTCTGCAGAAAAGAAACACCCAGCCTTGAAATTAGCTTTTGTCATGCCCCCACTTCTTCTTCCAATGCCAACCTGGATTTGGGGCCTATTTGCCCTTTGTACAGGGGTGAACGTCCCTGCCGTGCCCCACCCCCGGAGAAGCAGGGCAATCCTACAGGCTTTCTGCTGAAGTCCCACAGGACCAATTTTGTAGCCTGTTACGCACAGTTTCAGTACTTCCGCTAAAGCTCCTTGCATGTGAAAACATTGCAGCCCACATTTCACACTTACACTCATTTAGGCTTTACCAGGGGATCCATTTCATATTGCAATTAAAAGCTACTCTAGTATGCAGCCTTTTAAGAAAGAATGCACCTTTAACATTTAAGTATACTGTATCGTGCTGCAGGAAGTCAGATCTTCAATGAAATCTAGTCTGTTTTGATAAATAATTGATGACATTTTTGCATAGGAATGAAAAAAAATCCCGAAGATTTTTCTTTCTATTGATCTGAAAGACTCAAATGAAACAGATTCAAATTTTTGCCTGTTTGTTAACTATTGATAAAATGGCAGTACTGAGCAGACGCAGTCATATGTACAAAATGTAAGGATGATGATAGAGTTTTAAACTGCATCTGGTTCAACTTCTTGAAAACCTTATTTGATGTTGAATAGCCAGAAGACCTGTGTATACTGACAGTACAAGATTATGCATATCTTCCATAGGTATTGCAATGTATGTTAACATACAAGAAGTAGTGGAAACTGTGCAGGCACTTAAATGACGGAAAGAATTTTAAAGATTTGGGGTCAGATCTTGAGCTGGGAAAAGAAGTAGCTTAAAAAGTACGGTTCATTAGTCTGACCTCTATCATGTGCAACTTTTTCAAACAGATATTGGGGAAAATAACAATCAAGATGCAGGAAAAAAAGGAGGCCAAAAGGCAATGTGATTTTAGGAAAGACAGATCACATTAGACTAAACTTGTTTGGATAGGTGCTTGTCTTGATCAGAGAAAAGGGGTAGATCTAATCTTTGGACTTTGCTTACATTTGACTTAGGCCCACAGGGGAAGTTATCAGCAGAGCTGGAGAAGATGTGGGCTGTTTTATGTTTGCGGTTTGGTGACGTGTGTTTGCTTGTTTGTTTTCTAATTAACTGCCATTGCTCCAGTTCACTCCAACAGAAGACTAGTCCTCTTCCAGTTTCAACAACTTTCACTGAGTTTGCAGGTTGAGACTCTGAGCACTGATGAAGACAGAGGGGTTTCTCCAAGCAGAAGCTGCCCTGGCTTCCCTGTGGCTGCCAGCCGAGCCAGCAGGGTCTCAGCAGCACCTGGGGCTCAACATCACCCTGCACAAACCCAGGGAGCTGCTGGAAGATTTGCCCGGGTAAGAAGCAGAAGTCTGCTCCATTCAATCTGTGGGAGAGGTTTCAGAGTCACAGTGAGGGGATTCCAATTAACCAGCAAGGATGCACTGGGAGGGCATTTCCAAGCAATGAATATTTGATTAGAAGAGCTGAGAGTCAGAAGCAATCTATAAAATAAGACTGATGAGTCACTGACTGTCAGTGTGTGCCTTCCCATGCATCAATATTTCTGCTGGAAGTTCACAAAATTAAAATATTAATGGATCAGATTTGGCCCCAAAAGTTTTGAAAAAAGTTAAGTAGCGTGGAGTTATTTCCACAAAATTATTTTATCTTTCCAGGTACATTTAGCTAGTGGCAAATACTGCTGTTCTCCAGTGTTTCTAGTCCCATTACTTCTTCCCAAGTTTAAATTCCCCTCTCAGACCAAATGGCCTGTGTTTGAGAATGACTCATTTAGCATACATGAACATTTATAAAAATGCCCTCCTAAAAATGCCATTGCACACAATTCTCCCTAGCAGGACTACAAAAATGAAGAAGTCTCATATGAGAGACATTAGGTACTGTCAGAGGGAGAGCAAGTCAAGATGAAGAAATACATCAACAAATCAAACAAGCCAGAAGCACTAGCCCCTTCGAGGCTCTTTTTCCTTGCATTTCTATGTCAGGCTCATGCCTACTGCAGCACATCAATGGTAGAAAGCAAAACAGAAAGCAGATTTAAATATATAAAATGAGTTCGGTATATGAAAAGCATTTAAAGTTGACATTGCTCAAATGAGAAGTGAATACATTTTACTTGTATTTACCTTTCACTATAGCATTGCATGGGACAAAGCTGAGGGAAAAACGCAGTAGTTTCCATTTGCCGGAGAGATCAGTGGAAAGAACAGGTATCCATCCCAATAACTGATAAGTTAACTGTCCAAAGATTATTGTATTTTGACACACCATGTTTTCTTTTATGTTGGATGATTTCAGCCTGCCACTTTACACCTAAGAAATTATTCTGGGTGGAGATGCCTGGGCGTGCACAGGTCACTCCTCGAATGACTGATATGAGAACGGCCAGGCTGTGCTTTGGTTTTGTGGAGTTGGTAAGTCTATTAAATCTAGTGATTTCCCAGGTGATTACAGATAAGGATTTCAGACTAGAATCTCTGCCTATGCCTATGCCAGGGCAGGTATGACAGGTATGTTTCACAGTCCTCCCCACCCTGAAAATACAGTTACAATGGATGAGTTAATCCAGCGACAGAAAAATCCATTCGAATTTCATACCAACTTTAGTACAGACAGGATCAGACTCTCTATCACCTTACTGCCTATAACCTACCTTACAAAATAAAGAGTTAAAAAAAATTAATTAAATCAGTGATGAAACTCCTGTGACTCTGGAGGCTTCGGAACAAGCCTGTGGTGTGAAAAGCCAGCAGGATTCCTCCTGCAGGAAAAGCTAAGCAGAATTGCTTTTCACTCAGTAAGCAGTAGAAAAGCAGCAGCTACTAGACAGCCTCTCACAAGCTGAGTGTACAAGTGAATCAATACTTTCAGTTTTACACTCTTACACATGCAGTGGATAGAAAAGTTTGTATTCCAATCATGATATCTGATGGCTCAACAACAAAGACCATTAAAAAAAAAATGAAAAAAAACCAGAGGTGTTTAAAAATTCATTGAGTGACAGTGGGTACCTTGCCTTTATGTAGGAAATGCTTCTACTAAAGAGACTTCAGCAAAATTAATTAGGTCATCAGAAATGTTTACAAGCTACGTTCACTGAATTAGCAATTTTCATAAAGCAGTCTCTTGAAATAGCTAGCAAAACTCTATAAAGAAAAATCACTTGCTGGGTATATCCCTGCAGATTAAATGCACTTAGTAGAAGGAGAAGCATTTAGAAAATTCAGATCAGTCTTCTTGCAAGCAGTGAATGAAGAAAAGTCCTCCCATGCCACATCCCAACTAGCATGCGCAGAAGCACTCTTTAGGTCAGTAAGAAGCAAGTCTGCCCTTTGAGCAGTTCAAGCCTTTCAGAGAACAGGCCCCCCAGTGACAGCAGGGCTTCCCCTCTGGAGACAGGTAACCTGTGCTTCTATACCACTTCTGGCTTGATGCAGGGTAGAGGAGGCTGTGGCACCCTTGGGCTGCTGCAGACTGCAAGAAACACTATGGGACTCAGCTTACAGCCAGCTTGGTGCTAGTGAGAAAAAACAAGGGATTTTTGTCTTGTTTATCCCATATTATCTACAATTAAGACTGGTGTTAAATTATCTAGCTGCATGTCTCTTGGCTACTGAGGGCTTGCTGCAGCAACCCAGCAGTGCCCTTAAACACATGCTTAGATTTGTCTCCAGTAAATCATACACCTGTTCTGCTGCGCCCCACATGCTGTTCTGCACTTTTCTACAAATCCCTCTGCCAGGTGAATGAACTCATTTTTTTAAGAACGCTGCATCCAGAAACAATGGTTTAGACTGGGCTGCTCTTCCTATGGGCTCTCAGAGAGGAGGACTGGGTGGAGCCACCCCAGAGGAGATGAGAGTACAGCAGAAAGTAAATACTGTGCACAAGAGCAAAAGGGGTGGGACACCATCTTCAAGGAGTGTGACAAAGGGACATCTCAAGGCCCTGTGTGGCAGCACTGCATGATGTCCTATGGCTTTACAAGGCACAAATATGCTTACCTTTTCTTATTTTCTCAGGCATGTATTTTCAAAATTGCCTTGCAGTGAAAGCCTTTTACAGTACCTATGTAATTTTTGAGGATTTAGTCTGAGGACTCCATCATTTTTGAAGATTTTATGTGAACTGAATTGCTCTAGAATATGTAGAGAACTGGACACAGGCCCCTGAGATGCAGGTTAGTGCCTTATGTGGGCACAAGCAAAGGGATCCTGCTTCAATTCAGAAAAGTGCTGCCCACCCCAAAGGTGAACCTTTGCAGTTTGAAGGATGTCTAGCTTGTCTACAAAGAGCAAAATGTGTAATTCTTTAATGCCTGAAACTGTGTGCAGAGTAGTCAGCAGACCCCAGCGTTTCACAGCAGCTGACAGCTCATTTCAGGGAGCAAGCAACTTCAGTGATACCGATGCTTGACTTATTTCCAAGGAAAAAGAACCTGTTCTATAAAACACCGATTAAAAGCAGACTTGGGTTCCTAAAACAAACTCAGCCCAAATACCAGGAAAAAACCCAAGTGCCATAGATTGAAAACTCTGGCAATGCTGCTGCAGACCAAAGCAAAGGCATATGAGCATTGAACCATCAGTATTTCAGTGACTGGCTTTCTTGCACGGGGAGCAGCAGCAAAACAGTGCTGTGCTGTGTAGCATGGAAATGCCTCTGGTACTAGCATCCAGTGATTTGTACTGTGTGGGTACTCACACACTGCAGTAAAATAAATACTGAGCGGCAGAAAGGGAAATTGGATGGCTTTTTTTCATACTGCCCCTCTTCCATGTACATATTCTTCCCTTTTGAACGTGCTGCTCCTGGTCCGGGCTGGCTTGGAAAGCCCATGTTATGTGACGTACATTTCCCAGTCAAGTCCATGGGCAAGACACCAGGTCGTTTCACAGCACCTACCTCAGTTTCATGTATGACCATGTCTTCTCTTGGATTGTTTTTTCTGTGACAGTTGTTAGCTAGATGTGCTCTGAACTTGCAGCAGTGGCCTTCATCTTAGTAATTTTGGCAGGGAGGAAGGCAGCTCCTGCACTCCACGCTCCTCTCATGCAGGAGCTGCAACTTCCGGGGGAAGCCTTTGCAGCCACCGTGCACATCAGCTTTGCAACTGGTCCCACGCTCCCATGGCTCCCTGGAGAACAGCTTTGACACACCTGGGAGCCCCGAGAACAAGGATCTCTGCGGCAGCTCCTCCAAGACAAGATACCAGAATCCATGCTAGTCATAGCAGGCAGGAAGTAGTTCTAAAGAACTGCCCTGTATTCAGGAGAGCTGTAGATCCCTCAGGTTCCACAGTAATATTAGGAAGGGCTGAAATCTGCAGAATGACCCAAGTATTTGCTTTACTTCCAGGCTCACAGGTCCCCTGGAACCCTCCTACCATGTTACCTCTCTCCAGCCGGTGTCCCCTGGCTCTCCTGAAAAGTGGAACATTTCCTCAGGTGAGTTGGTGCATGGCCAGAAATACATTGCTTTGGTGCTGAAAACCACCAGGTGCCAGGTGCCACCACTTCTTTCACAGGGGTGGTTCACCTATGGCAGAGCCCAAGGACATTTAACACCAGTGATGATGATTCAACCCTTAGCTAAGGCATGTGGGCAAGTGCTCCCTGCAGCAGCTGCTCCTGGTAATATTGCTCCCATAGGGACCAGGGCCTGTCCATGCCCAGTGCCTTGGTTTGTGTTACCACCAGCAGTACACACAAAGTGTCCCGGAAGACCAGGGATGCCGGGCAGCCTGAAACCAGAGCACATGATTTTCACTTTGCCTGGCACCAACTTACAATTCTTGGCAAGTTTTCTTCACTGTGCACAGAGCATCACAGTGCAGCAGAAAGAAAAAGAGAAAAAACCAAGACGCACAGTTTTACAGCTGCCACAGGGAGAAGGCATTTTGTGTCCTGCTTTGGCATGCTGACTTAAGGAGATGGAAGAAGAAAGGCAGAACAGCAGATGGGATTCAGTGCTGGGTAGGGGATCAGCTAATGGAGGGAAAACAATTCTCTGAGTAAGAAGACTGAGATGATTATAGGACGTGGAGTGTGCAAAGGAGGGTGATAACTAAAGGATAGTGGGATGGAAGAGGAGAACGAGGTAGTAACCAGGACAGAGATCTGATGATTTGGACAAAGGCTTTTAATTACAGAGCAGAGAAAAAATGCAACACATCAGAGCTGCGCTGGAAGAAACAATAAGCTCAGGAAACAGAGGCAGAAATTCTCACAGGATTGGCTGACATTCCTTGTGTACTGCTGGTACCACACAGTCGAAAGTGCACACGGTCTGTAGGAAAGACCTTAGGGAAGTACCAACATTTCCCTCCAAGGCGGGGACAAACAGGCATTGTGCCAGTGGATACTGGTGTTGTGACCTATGCAAAGGCAAAAACCTCTCGGTGCAGTGAGCTGGGTTGTGGAGGAGTCCGGGAGAAGAGATGAGACTGGTTTTGGTGTGGGGCCCTGGGCAGTGGGGTGCTCTGGAGAGTCAGCCACACCCTCCAGCAACAAGGGGCCAAACAATCACTGCTGCTCCTTCCAGATGCTGAAGGGGGGGAGAAAAAGCCTTTGAGTGGAGAGGTAATTATAGGGATTGTATTCTATTTTCTACAATTAAGGGAACCATCTGTAGAGATTTTAATTAATGGAGATCTTATGGGGAGTTTCAGTTTGGCTGGAGGGTCTTACTGGGTGCACTCTGTCTCCCTGGTATTTTCTGTAGTTGTGCAGTCATTAGCTTTTGCCATTAAAGACAGTGAGATGGCAATAAATGAGAACGGACAACACAATGATTTTCATGCATAGCAGATGGACATACTTGCCTCTTCCCCTGACTCCCACCATCTTTCCCTAATTAATACAACCACTAGCTACAAAAGCCTTTTTTACTAAAAGAAAAATGGGTGGATGGTACAATTTATGTGCATGAAGCCACTTTTTAAAAATTGAATGAGGACATTTCACCCTGTATAATATATCAAATATAAACAGGCATAGGGTGAACATTAGTAAGAACTATCCAAATAAACTCTTTTTCTATGTAAAGCATTTTCATTCCATTTTTTTCTGTTTGTTACAATTAAAACTTATCAACATCACTGTTGATCTGGTTTTTCCCAGCTTCCTTTAGACATAGCCCTTCTTCTGGGATAGACTTTTTTTTTTTAGCTTAACCTACTGTGTTTCTCCTAAATGCATCTTGAAATGAGCAGTTTTTAGAAACAAAAAGTAACTTAAATCATGTATGTCACACTTAGCATGTGCCTAAGACACCACAGCGCACTGAAGTTTGTGCAGCCATGAGTGTGTAACCAACAGGTCAAACCACTGGGCATCTCCTCTTGCTGCAGGGACTTTGGCTCTGACATATGCACATTCCTTCATTCACAAATGGACCAAAAGGTACCACACTTCTGGCTCCTGCTGGAGATACTTAGGTTTTGCTTGGTTTGAATTATTCCTCATGCCCTAATTATTCCCTTTTTCCCCAGACACAGCTGAGGGCTGGGAGCTGCCAGGCTTGCTGCCCAGGTAGGGCTGGTAAGGCCCTGGTGTGAAGTGGGGAGACTGAGCCCTCCTGGTTCACCCTGCTCGCAAAAAGACGTCCAAACAGAAAGAAGCCATCAGGTCACCCAGGCATGACTGACTACCCTTTGGAAGACTCCATCACACACTGCCTCCAGCTGCACCCTGCCTATCTTAAGCTAAAACAGAGGTCTGGGAGTGAAACCTCTGGAAAGCAATAGAGGCAGCCACTCTGTGGTTTCTAGACCCTGCATATTGACAGCCCATATTCACCCGTGTTGCAGCCCAGTTCAGACATTCCTCCAGGACCCAAGCCTCAGCTCTGTGGGAGAGGCTGCTCGCTTGGGGAGGGTCATGGAGCTGGAAGAGGCCACTGCTGAGTGCTGTGGTTCCACAGATGCAGCTGGAGTAGTTTCTTCACTTACATGTAGGTGCTTTGACTTTCTTGCTGCCTGGATTTTAGTTCAGCTCCTTCTAATTTTTTTCCCATTTTCAGAGACCATTTTTCATTCGCTATCTGTAATGAGACATTCAGTTCCACAGCAATATCCAGCTCATCAATCTTTCCTTTCAAGAGCACTGCTGCTTTTACTGATCCTCTATTCCTTTTATATACAAGGCCATACACACACACTCATATATATGTGTATATAGAAAATATTTTTCCTTCTGTCTTTTTGTTCTTTGTTGTGTTTTAGTTGTTTGCAGCATTCTTGTAATTACCTGGTCTTTGATTACCTCACTGATTTATTGCCCCTAACACTTTCTCTTACATGTCTCTCATGAAAAGTATTAACCGCCTTTCCTGTTATTCCCTTTCAATGCCATTCCTGCTTGCTAGCTGTCCAGCGGAATCTATCTACTCATGCATAATTCTCTGGTGAAATGTGCTCTGCAGAAGTGAGGTATATCCATTCTGACCTTCGGAGAGTTAGTTTGAGTCAAAGGTCAATTCTTACTAACCTCAGATTACCATTTAGGAGGCTTTATAACATCTACCCTCCTAACAAGGTCTACCATGTTGCCCAGAGCCCCAGCAGACAGCTCTGCTTCCTCTCTTCGTGCTCACTCAGCTCCCAGTGCAGTCACTGCAGAAGTTTCAAAGCCAAAAAGCCTTACATATTGTCTCTTCTCCATCTCAACGCCTGGAACAAGCCATGGTCGCCTTTACTACTCAGTAAAGTGTTACTGAGAACACAGTAGAGAGACAATATGCTATGCAAACCATCAGGCCTTTGGGGGTTTGAGGCAGGGAGAAATGCAACTTCTCCTGTGGGAGTGGTACAGAAAAACAAACCAGCTGTCTGAGTTGAAATCATGAGCAATTAACAGTAGTTTCAATTATCCAGAACAGAACTTTATAAATATTTGCAAATTACACCCTACCTATTTTTGCATGAAGAGTGGCAACCCATGAGAGTTCTCCCTAGATCAGATGGATGTTGTCTGAGGGAACTGTGAAGGTCAAAGGTTCAAGAGATATTTTGAAATTATCTTCTTAATTAGAAGCAGCACACTCTACTCTGCTGTGTGCAGATGGGCACAAGAACTAGAGACTGAAATTAGAGAGGGAGATTGGAGGGAAACTCAGCCAGTGAGTTTTCATCATAAGAGACAGCATGGCAGGGATTCCAGTGGGAAGAGATCCCACCGCTGCCTGCCTCCAGCATCCAGTGGAGACGCCACAACCATCAGACTGCAGTTAGCATTGGAGAAAAAAGGACCCATTCATTTATACTTGTCCCAGGAGAAGAGATTGGCTTGAAAATGAGTGCTCTTGCATACAAGAAAGATTGCCTTGGGTGGGGATGGGCCTATGTTTCCTTTTGGAGGCACTGGATGCTGAAAGGAACTTATGGATCATATTTACCACACTAAAATGCATCATGTCATGATAGCTGTAGAGACAGAAACCCACCCCAGATCATCTGATAAAAATAGTTACATGGGGAATGGAATCCACCACCACCTCAGTGAAGCCACAGGAATCTCTTTTGTTGTAAATATGCTCTGTACAATGATGCCAGCTCTCACAGGAGCGACAGTAAAACATAAATCACACTAACTCATAACAGCGCCCACCAAACAATGCAAAATGGCTACAGATTGAGGCTTGGCTCTGCGTGCAGAGAACTGTGTCCAAACCCAGAGCATTTGCTAGGGCAGCCAGAGGAGAGACTCCAGGCTCTGCTCACATCATGGGGAGAAAGACACAAACCTGGGATGCAGACTTCACAGAAAACTCACGCTCTCGTGTATTTTATTGCTATCCTGCTCATGGGAGATTGTTAGCACTCAGTGTGTCAGCAGAGGCACAGGGAAAGAGTACTAGATTGAATCTGGGCAGGAGCTACACATCCATGGCACCTGTGTGAAAGAGGCTACGCGCCTGTCAGTGTCAGATGAGAAATAGTTAGCTCAAAACCAGAACTCTGACTACATTTGGCTGTCATAAATTATTTAGAAACCATCTAAATCTGATTTAGATCCTGAGGTAAGGTATTCAAATTTGAAAGTCATGGCATATTCCCATCTCCCATGGCTTCGTTTCTGTCAGGATTTTCCACATATATTAACAACAGCAGTAAGAGGAGAGTGACTTCTTTCACTAGTGCACATTCTCCCAGCCCACTGATTCCAAGGGATGTGCACATGTAGCCTGAGAACCAGGCCAGGATTTTTTTGGCATTTGTAAACTGTGAATTAAGTGAGAGCTCATTAAGCAGTGCTGTTTTCAGGGGTTTCAAATTGCATTATTCTTTATGTGGAGCCACAAACCCATGTTTGATTAGGCCTGTAAGTATGTGACAAAGTGCCTTGCAGTACAAATGCTATACATTCGTGAAGACAACATTTCAGTAATTTTTCTTCTATCTACAGACTTCATTACTTTGGGGGATATTTTATGGTATGGAGCGTACAACTGTAATAAATATTTCAGATAGTACCTTCAAACTGGCACTAAGGTGATTTTGCCATTACAAGTTTTGAGTTGATTTGAGTTTTTTACATGTTTACATAACACTTTTGGCATTAAACCAGAGGATTAAACCAGTACTTTCCAAAGTGGGACCATTTACAGGAGCCCTGAGCGCTAAGAAGTCTATTAATGTGGGGGGTCTCCCAGCAAGCTGCTGTTTGCTCAAGACCAGGCAGCTACAAGAAACTAAGGAATGGTTCTTAATTCTCCCTGTGGTGACCTGGGGCTCAGTGGGGCAGGCTGGTTTACTCTGAGGGACCGCTAGGTGTTTCTGCCCGGCAAGTGGCTTTTGTTGCACAGCCACCTTAGTGCTCCCCTTGCTACCCAGGAGCAGAGCTGGATAATGTGTTTATACCGAACTCTGCCAAAACCACACAAGGCCACAGCCTCTGCAAGCTTCTAAAATCGCAGCTTTTTCACCCTCAACACACATGTGACACGGAGGAAAAGCCTCTGATGAGCTCCAGCTTCTCAGGCAGAAGTCTAGCAACAGGAGCCACAGCAGAGGAGGGGACCCCTCATCAGTGCTGTAATTAGTAGCATTTGAGGTCACAAATAAAATCAAGGCCTGACTGCACTAATTACAAAAAAATACACATATGCAAACATTTTGCATGAGGCAAGACAGTCCCTTAAGTCCTAGCCATGCTTTGCTGAGCACACAAGAGGGATGCTGAGGCACCGGGGGCAGCTGCCCTGCAGGAGGGAGAAAAGCTGGGTGCACCACCCCAGAACTCTTCCCTGGAGGGGCTGGCAGTAGAACTGAGACCAAACCCATCAAAATCCACAAGCACTTGGAAACCAAACCATATGCAGCACAAGTGCACTGTGTAGCACCTAGAATATCTGCAAGGATCATTTCCTCCCCTTCTTCAACCTCTTTAAAAAAGGCTTATATTATAACAGAACAATTATCCAGTTAGCCGAGACACAATGGATGCTAAATGTATCCATAAACCCTTATCTGCCAATGGACTTCCACCTCTTACCTGCTTTTTTTCTTTCCTGCAGCTGGCTACTTCCCTTGCACCATCCGTTTAATTTTCCTTCTTCCCTCCCTAAGGCTTCTGCAAAAAATCCTTCCCTACTTCCATCATCTTCTTTCCATCCATTTGCCAAGCTTTCTTGAAATCCCCTGTTCTTGGGTGTGTAGCAGCCACCCTGAAGTCTGATTGCAACATTATTGATGTTTGTTGGTACAAGTCATTCCTCAGAACAGGGATGTGTTTCCAACACTATCAGGTAAAGATGACTTTGCTTAAAAATATTCCTAGCTTGGTCAGGGTAAAAGGCACTTGAGAAAAAAGAATGGTCCAGATAATTAAAGACCTTGTGATGACCACATGGTCTGAAGCTCTACAAAGCCAAATTCTCCCTCTCTGTCATAAATTGCTGCTTATAAATTGCTCTTATTATTAGCTAATGTGCTTATTGGTTACTCCCAGTCAGAATAATCATAGTTAATAAGATTATCTTGTGTTTTGTGTAATTAGCAGGGGTAAGAAAAGCAGAGAAAAGTATAATCTACCTTGCATTAGGTGCACAAGCTTCCACTAACCACAGATTCTTGGATGCAGTCCTGCACATTGGCTGCACTTTGGCATTTTGCAGCTTTTCTTTAAGAGTTTTGGGTTTTGAAATTTGCACTAAGACCTCTTGCAAGCAAGCGAACCAACAGCATCCTGAAGAAAGAATCTCCTTTTGGGTCTCTTTCCCATTTCTTTTATGCCTCTTCCATCTTTCTGTTCTGCAGGCAATTTTGTAAAAAAATATTGAAATCAACTCTATTTGCATTCTTTAGTTTAATATTGAATTAATTTTGCATTTGCGGTGCACACTATTCAAAACCAGGAGCTTAGATCCCTTGAAATCAACATTAAAATTATTTCTCTGTGTCTCCTTTAGATTTCCCTGTGCTTTTTGGATCAATGCAAATTTCCCCTCTTCCCTGAAATTTTCATCACTTCTGAAACTCTAAATTTCTAGGGAAAAAATTGCAGTAAGTATTTGAGTTGAAAGCTGAGGTAGCAAGTGAAGTGTGAGAATTTCAATCGCTTAGTCCTTTAAGAGCAGGAATTCTTGCCCAAAGAACAGTTTTCTGCTGGAAATAAGGAGCACGAAGAAGAGAAGGGAGGTTTTCTTTGTAGCCTGCTTAATCTAATCCAATCTAATCTAAAATAAAGCAGAACAACACGGCTGCCAGCAAGAGCCTGTGCAGGAAGGCTTTGGGAATGGGGAGAGCTTTTCCTGAGGCTGTTTAGCAGCTCTATGATGGAGCAGAGACAAGAACCTGGATCTCAAGCGTCCTGGCTCCATGATCTGGTCCAAAAAAGCTCCCCGGGGCTAGCAACAGACCAGTAAACATTTCAAATAGGTAAAAACTTGCCAATACTTAAAACTCGGCTTTTGGAGGCAATCTCTAGGCAAAGCGCGTTTGAAAAAGAGAGCGTATGTCTGTGCAGGCAAGCACACACGGCAGCGTTCCTGAAAAGCAACTTTCAGAGTAACAGAGTAGGTTTGGTTTCTGACTGGAAAGCACAGGGTAGCTATTACGCAGCCATTGTATAATTTGCCAGTGTTTTCCTTTCTCCGGAGTGCTTTGTTACCAGAACACTCGGGATGATGAGGAGCTGGTTTCGCTCCCTCCCAAACGCCAGGTTCTGCCTCAGGGCCGCGCTCACAGCGCCCCCTGCAGGCCGGGAGCGGGGCCAGCGCCGCTCAGCCACAACAAACCACGGCTTCCAGCACGAATCCAACCCGGCTCCGTGCCAGGTACTCCGGAAAAAGATGAATTAACTCTGCCCCAGCCAGCACCGGCACAAACACACGCCGGGAACGGCAAGCGTTTTGTGTTTTAACTCCTTTTGTTCCCCTCCATTCAAAAACCTCTGTAAGCAGGTAGCACCAGTACACGACGGGTCACACAAAGTTCCTTTGCAAACACTCAGGTTCTAAACGCTTGAAGGCACTTAAAAACTATTTTTTTTTCATCCCAAATATCTCCTAAAGTTGTTCCTGCATGCTTCCAGAGTACATTTTTTGGTTTCCAAAGATCACAAGTCTGCAACTCTCCTCTCCTCTTCTGCTACCAGCCCAGGGAAGGGCCAGCTAAACTCCTTGGGAACAGAACATTTTTGAGGAACATTTTAAGCTCCATTTCTGGAGATCTAATAAGCAACAGTACCCTGGCCCTTATTCCATACTGGATTTATAGCACATGTCCAACTCCTTGAAAAATCACAAGGGGTTAGTGGGGGTGTGGGGAGAAAAACCCTACATTACAATGCTTTTAGTCATTTTTTAATGTGCAACCAATGCCTTCACCTTTTCTTACTTATTTTTGTGGTCACAGCACTTAGTAGGTTGGAGAGGAAAAATATGAGCCAAAGGGCTTTTATGAGGCTATTGCTACTCTGAAGGCAACTTCTCCCCTCTCTCACACTAAACTAATCACAGACCATTTCTTCCACCACAGTCCTGACACCAGAACTCCTTCAAGCCAGAACACAAGTGAAACAGCATCTCCACAGATTTTCCTTTGCAAATCCAAGGATTTGCCTACATCAAGAGGAATACTCCTTTCAGCACTTGAGAAGGGGGGAATTACCTTACCATAAAAATAAAATCCTGGGGAAATTTCTTCTTTCACCTACTGAACTTCCAGACTGCTTGAGGGGAAGGTAATATTTAAGCAGATGTTCTTACCTTGATGAAGTTTCTCTGTGGGAGTTTCATGGCCTAATCATTCAGAAAATCTAGGTGGAATATTTAATTTAGATGGTATTTTTTTTTTAATATAAGGTTAGCAGAAAAATTCAGCATGATCTTGAGAGAGCAAAACATGTCTTAAGGCAGTCTAGGCCTAAACAACTACAAAAAATTGTTTATTCTCCTTATTATGTATGTCCCTAGGGAATCCCTCCATTTTACTTGGACTGATCTGTGGAAAATATTTAGCATCTGCTTCTCTATTCTCACCATTGAGTTTTTTCTTCCATTTCAAACATTCTCTGCCTCAAGACAGCAGACATGCCTCTATTTTCTTAGTACTGCTTTTGATTTTGCCATTGTATACAAATCAGTATGCAGAGATATTTACATTAACAATTATAATCTAAAATCTAGTGCCATGGTAATTTATTCTGCCACAAGAGCCCTGCTGCATATGTTGTTAACCCAACAACCTAATCTGAATTTTTAACCAACACACAGAAGCGCCCCTGTCTAGAAGTCACCAATGTGATACTAAGAACAAGATCATTAACTCCTCTCACTTTAGAATTAATTAATAATTAATATCAACCATATGAAGTTTAACAAAGGCAAGTGCCGGATTCTGCACCTGGGATGGGGCAGCCCTGGATGTTCAGACAGACTGGGGAATGAGATGTTGGAAAGCAGTGTCATGGAAAGGGACCTGGGAGTCCTGGTCAATGGCAAGTTGAACACGAACCAGCAGTGCCCTGTCAGCCAGGAGGGCCAAGCGTGTCCAGGGGGGCATCAGGCACAGCATGGCCAGTGGGGCAAGGGAGGGGATTGTCCTGCTGTGCTCTGCACTGAGGCAGCCTCACCTCAAGTGCTGGGGGCAGTTTTGGGCACCACAATATAGGAAGGATCTAAAGTTCTCATAGTGTCCAAAGGAGGCAATAAGGATGGTGAAGGGTCTGGAGGGGGAGCTGTATGAGGAGCAGCTGAGGGCACTTGTTTTTTTCAGCCTGGATAAGAAACTTGAGGGGAGACCTCACTGCAGTCTATAACTTCCTCCTGAGGGGAAGAGGAGGGGCAGACACTGATCTCTTCTCTGTGGTGATCAGTGACAGGACCCCAGGGAATGGCCTAAAGATGTGGCAGGGCAGGTCTAGGTTAGGTATCAGGAAAAGTTCTTCACCCAGAGGGTGGCTGGGAGCTGAAACAGCTCCCCAGGGAAGTGCTCACAGCATCAAACCTGACAGAGTTCAAGAAGCGTTTGGACAATGCTCCCAGGTACATGGGAGATTCTTGGGGATGGTGCTGTGCAGGGCCAGAAGTTGGACTCGGTGATCTTTCTGGGCCCCATCCAACTCAGGATATTCTCGGATTCTAGTTTGGGCACCCATTCAAGTAGGAAACTAACCTAGTCATATGCAAATTCATACTGCCTCTTCAGAGATCTTAATGATATGAGAAAACATTTAGATACAATTTCTCTAAACATTTGAGACACTATTGACTGAGCGTTCAGGTAAGTCTGAAATCAACATCCTCAAAAAGCAGCAAATAAAATGCATTGCAGAAAAACTTCCCAGCTATCAAGCAAATTGCATTTATAGCAGGAAAAAAAAAGGCAACTCAAACACCTAGATTGTGTAAGAGACACTTAATAAATACATCAGTGAAAAACATTTAATAGTCAGAATACATACATGCAGTTTCAAGAAAAAGGCCTGGATAATTTGAATATTGTTTTTCTTCAGTATCATGAAACTTGGAAGTGAAAGGTAACACTGTTTGTGCCTTCCAGATTAAGTCTAAAAAGAGTATTTCTCTTCTTTCCTGAAACAGTTTTGTTTGGAAATAAGCAGGACCAATAGAGTACACAAAAGACAAACATATATATCTATATATACAATTTTCTTTTATTAACAAGGTATGTCATTACTGAACAAGGCAACTGGGAAATACAAGGACTGGACATATACATGAAAATTTTACAACTTGACTAAAATTGGCGTATGTTTTATATACAGATGTGATTAATTATGGTTACAACTCTACTGTATTTGATTAAAGACAGTCCTAAGCACTTACATTATGAAAATATGAAGTTGATCATACAGACCTCAAGTATGGAATCTAAAAATAATAACTATTTAAAAACTTCCAAACTTTCTAAGTTCATCTGTTTTCAGAACAGTACTATAGCTTTTCCTACTACCATATACATGAAAGATTATCAAAAATATATTGATGGGTCTATCACTAATCATGAATATTTATATTTACAATAAGTTAGCAAATTCTTCACCAAATACTTTATATACAAAACTCAATTTGCCCTTTGTGAAAGAGTCATTAAAAAGTTAAAAACCATAGAAATGCCAGTTAGAAATAATGCATTCCAAAAATTGGACTTGTTTACAACAACTGAGAACAATTGAAAATAATTTATGAAAAAGTATGTAATTTTAGAACATGAACTCTCACAACACTTTAGTTCCAATACAGAGTAGCAGGAATTTTGTCCCATGTGTTCTTTGAGTGGCAAACTTCTCTTCCAATCAAGCTGCAAGAAGAAAAGAAAAAAAGATATTCTTAAGCAGTTCAGTGTGAGTCTTTGAAGAAGAAAGAAGTAATTCAAGGGACCAATATTGTTTCCCCCCTTCTCAGTGTGGGAAGCCCTGTCCCCATCTGTATTGGCCGAAATACTCAGAACTCTTATTTCTCACCTTAGTGGCTAAAAGGGGAAGGAAAAAAAATACGAGAAACCCAACAAAAGCCTCTGTACTCTGTACTTTAGTGCTATTCAGAAGTGGACAACCTTTTGCCAGCAGTGTTTTTGAGTATGATCTTGGCTGATGTTTGTACTGACTATGATGCTTTTGCAGCATGCTTTGAACACCCCTAACAAAATCAGTCTTCTCTGCCAAACTAGAAACCCCTCCAACCTGTCTCTCAATTGAAAAAGAGCTTAGACAGGAACCAGACGTTCGCTCTGCAGGTACTTCTTCTACACAGACACGAGCACCTAAGGAATTCTGCAATACAAAACATGGATGCTGAATGAATCTACACATACTAAGGATTAGACAGCTACTGAAACACAGACTCTCTTGGAATTATGTTTCACTCAGGCCCATCCAAGTAACAGAAACAAGTTTGAGAACACAGAAGCAGCTTACAGTGCTTCCAGTATGTGAGAAAACAGCAGATGGATCTCTCACTAAGGTCTCAGCTCACTTCCTCAATTGACAGCATTATGGAAGCAACGCTGTGGTTCTGCACTGAACCAAATCAGTACGACACAATTGTTCATAATATACCGCAGTAACTTTGACAAAGTGCTGCCACTGCATAACAAGCAAAATTAGATCCTGCTGTCAAATCCAAATGAAGGAGACTGAATTTCCCTTTTTATCTCTAGAGATGATGAATGTATCTCCTACACTTGCTGTACGGAATCCCTGTTTTCCAGTTCCAACAAAGTCTATCCACGTGCTATTATCTCGCTTTTTTTGCTGTGCTATTCTTACTTATTCTTCAAACTCCATAATGACCAATGCTCCACTTGATTTTTTTAAACAACTCAATCACCTTTCATCTTTGCAGCCACACTCCCAGTCTTGAAATTCTGTCCCCTCTTATTTCAGACAGTCCTCCATTATTTGGCTTTCCTCCTTAGTAATTACTCTGAAACTTAATTTAGTCTTAATTCTTTTCAGGTCATATTCCTTGTTCCTCTCAAATCAAGCTTACTGGGGGAAGAGGTATTACAATTTTGGCCTTCCCTTTCCTCTATCCTGTTCCCAACTTCATCCGAAAATCAAAATCAACTTATCTCTATGTTGATGATTTTACACATACAAAATTTCTTCTCCAAATTTCTCCTTCTCTCCACACATTTTCACACCTGTTTGTGTGTATCTATCTACAGTGCTTCCTTCTCCAAAATCAAGTCTTTTTCACCACAGCTTGACAAACTCGGGCAGTCTGAGTAACCTGCCTCAATTACAGACCAGTGACAAAGGCTCACATCTTCAAATCTTTTTTGTCCCTACCTCTTCACACTCAAAAACTACATCAGCATTTTGCAAGTTTTTTACAGTCTCTCTCTAAAACACGTTCTGTTTAGTCCACTTATATGTCTAAACTAATCCAGGCCCTGAGCTTTTCCTTTTAAGCTGTCTTAAGTCTCCTGATTCAGGTCACCATACATTCACACAAACAATGCTACTAGCACAACTTAAGGTGAGATGTGGGAGCAGAGAGTAATTGAAGCTACTTAAGCAGCTCTGCTAATGTATTAAAAACCACAGTTTATCCATCTTTCATAAACACCTGGATCTGTGCCTGATAATCTTCAGTCTGGCTCTATTTTTGCAACTACTTCCCATCTCACACGTCACAAACTCTTAGAGCCAGAATTTTGTACTGTGTTTGTACAGTCCCTGGAAAACAAGTACTTACAGCAACAGCTGAGGATCCTTCACATGGCAGTGACATGAATGTTATCACAGACACAAAATTTGTACAGAAATTTGATAACTTTAAGGTGCCTCAGATCTTACCAGTTTAATTTGTGCTCTGTCGCTGGACTTTTGGTCCAACGCTCTGAGTTTCTTCTTCTGGATTTGGGCGTTTCCCTGCACTAATGCCAGTACCAAGGGCCGTTCTTCCTGATAATTTAAAATCAGTATTTACATTAAGACTCTACTGCACCCTTACATATTCAGGAAAAGTGTTGGGGTTTTTTGTTGTTGTTGAAATTACCTGCTTGCAATAAATGTGACTGCTGATTGTCTCCATGAGCATAGTGCAAGATACTACTTGCTTGACAGTAACCTGTTCAGACACAGTAGATATTTATTATACTACATAAAATGCAAGCAAGTGTAAAATTATGTTCTTTACAACAACAAAAAGGAGCCAATTGATTTCTTTTCCATCATCAAGAAAAATCCTGCCAGAAACTATCCTGAATGCAGAAGTGTTCTTATGCAAAAGTAAAATAAGCCTCATGGTAGTCTACAGCAGTTAAACATATATGCACTTATATATGCAGAGTGAACAACATTAAGTGCCTACATATTTATGCATTATATTTGCAACAAGCAGAATGTTTATATAACCAAACACTTTAATTATAAGTTGTTATAAATTTTAACATTACTTCTGCCAAGTCTCCTCCACCTTTTTATTATTTTCTTATAGCAATGCTATTGAATCCCTAGCGTAACTTAGTTGTGGAAAAACCAAAAAAGCGAGTAACTTAAAAGAAAGATGCAAGCTTTCTTCTGATTCATGTAAACTATCTACTGGCAGCCTTGAAACTGAGTGTTCTGCATGAATAGTGCAATCAGCAGAAGCAGTTGCAAGGTTTCTTGTTCTGAACAGTTGCAGTGTTCCGGTTATGTTCTGGGTGCTTAAACAAAACACAGATTACAGCCCTTCATGACCAGTAAACACACCACCTGTGTTAAGACTGCAAAGAAACAAACAGTTGGGTTAAATTTGATGGCAACTTGGATCTATCACAAACCACAGCTTAAGGTTCTGTATAGTTAAAGTAACAAAAATTTGCTTCCACCAAGAAGAAGCTATCCACACAAAACTGTGGGAATTAATTATATATGGAAAGAGTCGTAGTGAAATCAGGGAAAAGATAAAATACAAATTTTGCTATCCAATACACAGAGAAGGTGAACTTCTGATTTTCAGTTTCATTTAAAGTAGCCTAGGATAATGTTTATTAATTTTTGTTTAGTCACACTTGTGATCCCTCCCACTCAAAACATACAAATATTGCTATAGATGAGCATTTTAGAGATAAAAATGACAAGACAAGCAAGTTCACTCTAAGAAATAATTTCTATGCTTCAAGAACAGAAACAAGGTCAGTTCATGTTGTAGACAGCAGCTGTCACCCAAAATCTATCCATGCTATTTTGATGTTTTGTCTGGTTTTCCATAGTTGCAAGGATTTGGAGATCCTCTACAGACAGGCACTGCCATAATACCTTGCTGCTGAATTCCACTTGTTCCTGTATGAGAGTCTCCCAGGGCACATGACTGAACAACAGTATGACCATCACCAGTTCCCAGCTGAGCTCCTGGAGAGGC
>WEIT01006427.1:1651-13779 GCA_013389985.1 Dryoscopus gambensis
GGGGAAAATGTGTTCTAGGTAGACAGCAACAAGGAGAACTGGGAAAAAGCCCAGACCTCATTTGATGAGATGTTAGAACACAATAAATAATGAAGTGACCATATGAACTACATTATTTTCATTGTGAGTTCAGAAAATCTATTCTTATGTTAATCCAAGACATCAGGGAATCTTTCAGGGAATAGAAAAGATTAATATGTAATATAAAAAATGGATGTGGAAAGTGCAAAATGTCTTTTTTCTTTTCTTTACACTTATGTCTTTCAAAAGACACTAGAGATAAGCTAAAATTTGAGCTGAATCTCTTTTCTTGTCTAGCAGCTTCCTAATGGTAGATGGGATAATCAAAATGACTTCTAAACACTTCCTCAGGGAAAATGAAACAAAACAACACAAAACAAAACAAAGCCAAACCAAAAATGACCACACTATCCAAGGACATAGGCAATTTACTAAACAGTAAAGTTTATTCTTTCTCTAAGTACTCCAAGATGTACTGACAGATGACTACTACAAAGCTGTGCTTTCCAGGTGTGAGATGTGACCCCATCAAATGACGTGAACTACAAGTTGAGATGAGGAGACAATTTATTCCTTAACTTAGAGAACATAGAATTCACTGAGGCTTTGAAGAGAAACATTTGAGAGATATGACTGTTAATTTAGCCTACTTTCAATGTTCTGTTCTGAACAAAACCATTTCTAACACTAACTAATGATACAAGTTTTGAAGTGTTCTCTTATATTGAAGACTTCAGACAATACTTTCAGAAAAAGTAATTGCTGTGATTTCATGTTTGAGTTTCTGCCTCTCACAGCTGTTACTCCAGACAGCTATATCTGCACCTGTGCACTGTTTTATATATGAAAGTGTATAAAATGAAATTAAAATTCACTAACAGCAGTGTGCATAAAAAATACTTTCAATTAAATACAGAAAGAAAATACAATTACCAGTATGAATTCTTATACTGGGCTGTGGATTAATTGATTGAGATCCAATGCAGGAACTTGCTCTTCAAGTCTAAAGAATATAACCAAAGTTAATGTACACACCAGAAGCAGCTAAAAGTAGAGAATATAGAGAAGTTCTATCAACGAACAGGAGTAACTGACTCTAAGTTAACTCTACTTTAGGTCAGTTCATAACCTCTAAATGTTTTAGACCAACTTGTTGTGGCCTTATTTCAAATAACAATAGCTTATGCAGTATCACTGGAACCTAGTATCCATTATGTAGATAGTTAATACAGGGATCTAGTCCCAAATCAGTAATTCCTTCAATTATTTAGTACTAAGTAATTATTAAAATATTACCTACTGTCCTCTTCCTTGATCAGAAGATGGTCACAAATAGAAAGTTTAGAAATATGCATGCTTAAAATGCACGGTAGTTTCCAAATAGTTTGGGGAGTTTAAATATATTTTAATTCCAAAGCAAGAAAAAAACCCAAGACATTGAATCAATTAAAGTGCTTAGCAAGTATTTTTTTCTTTTATGTAATCTCATGCTGTGAAGAACTAAACTCATTCCACTGAGTTGGAAGAATAACTTCAAATTCCCAGGCTGCTGCTTCTAGAGAATTAGAGCTAACCGTGAGATAATTAAAGAGTTAGCAGGGAACTGGTAATAGTAAGTTATTTATTTTTAAACTAATGGTCTACTACTTATCTCCTTTACACCAGCCCATACCCAGAAACTTACTGCCATGGGAGAGAGAACACACACACACACGATATGAGTCTGTCTCTCTTGGTGGCACGGCATGCGGAAGTCCTGCAGAAGTCTCTGCAAATTGCATCCTAGTGACAAGAGTGGACTGCACATCACATTAAGCACACACACACAGGCCTGCCACTGCCTTTATAGCTTCTGCAGATACGCCTATCAGTTGAAGTGATGTGGTGTAAAATGGTAGCCTATCATGAGCAAGGGGTGATTCTGAACTAATAGAGTTTTCTACAAGAGCTCAAGTCACAAGCAAAAAGAGAGGTAAATTTGGCAAATCAAGTTTCCAAACTCCTGAAGATCCATGCTTGCACTTTTTCATTGGACATTCAGCATGTCAATAAATTTACATATAATCTATTTTCAATATCCTCAAAACAATAAGGATTATTAATTAACAATGCTAAGCACCAATTTAAAGTGCAAGCTTTTTTTGATGAGACTACAATAATTTGTGCCAGTTTCTTGTTGATTTATAGTTCATTCTGAAACAAGTTATCTTTTCCACATTTTTTCTGACTGCAGAGGGAAATGTCACAGTAATCTTTGTGCAATGCCATTTTTAGGCTAAATTTATGTTCCAGATTTCCATGTCAATTGCCTGCGTGGTAGTAGCAGCTCTCAAAGACAGCATGTTTATGCTTCCATTTATGCTTAAATTTGACCGCCAAGGCAAAGCCAAGTGAAAAAGGAAAACAGATGCCTTTAGCTCTTTTTGTCTTAAGGCAAATATGGATTGCTTATTTTAATTATTGACTAAGCTTCCTTTCTGGGGGGAAAAACAACTCCTAGCACTTTCATAATCTGCCTGGATATGGTTATTTTACACGCGGTCTGCCCCCTCCACAGTTTGTACTCAGTACTGCACACACATTTTAAGACCATAATGTTTAATGTGCTGACTACTGACTCTGCAACATCCCAAAATCATATGTAATGGGATGTAACCAGTTCTTCATATATTTTAATTATTTTATTTGGATGATCTCTGTCTTCCAAGTATGCTTTCCATTAGTAAAAGGAACAACACTACTACTAGAAAGGATCATTTGTCACAACTTAAGATTCTAGTAGTTTAACTTGGAAGACATATTCTGACATATCTTCCAGGTTATTCTGATATGAGCTAAATATCTGTTCAGAGAATTTAGTCTTGAAGCATAAATACTGACACACACATATACATATGACCAACGGTGCTGTGCTTCACCAGAAGCCCATACTACACACTTCCACCATAACTTATTCCACTGTTCTGCACTCTACTTTCTTAAATTTTATCTTTGAATTTCCCTTTCTCACAGTTGCAGAAAGGAGCTTGAAAATGGGTCCTTAGAAAGCCAAATCATACCAGCAATGTACAAAATTAAATTTAAATCAGCCTCTGTACTTGTGGGTTAGGGTCATGGATACAGAGAACCTGAGGGCTTCAGCCAGCAAAGTTCCCTAGCACTTTAAAAATGTAAATACCACTTTTCAAAAGTATGAAGTTTTACATTACATTTATACTATTTACATCTAAATAATTTGAATGTGTCTCATATGTTTATATTATTATAAGTAAACATAAAAATATGTGCAAAAACTGGGACAAAATCTGCTACCACTTGGCTCATACTAAAGTAAAAGATGCAATTTGTTTCATCTTTCATTCACTTTCTCCCAAAACAAACATTTCATGGTCCAAACTGCCTCATTTACTACCTATTAAACTTTCTGCAGCTAGGCTCTGGTCCAGCTGAGCATGTGACAGTGGGCAGTTGAAGGAGCAGTGGGCAGTCGAGGGAGCAGCAGGAGCCTTGGGAAGGCAAAGAAGCCCCTGAAAGGAACTTGAGGCATGAGGGAAAGAGGTGTTTATTCACCAAACTTTCTATCGAAACAGCTTTCTTCAAAACAATTTCTGAAGCCACATCGCAGGGCACACAGGCTAGTGAAAAATGGCCCAAGACACACCTAATGCCTTGTAAGCATTTTCCTTGAAAACCTTGTCTTGCAATTCCTTCATCTTGTCTGTTATCTCTTAGACACTTATTGTGATTTGGTGTCAAAATATGGAAGAAGAGGAAATGTAGCAGAAAAATTAAAACTTTTCAAAAAATGCCACACAGTCTAAAATTTCCTTCTTCCTGAAGATTTGTGCAGGGGGTTCTTTGCAAGAATCATCAGAAAACTGTTAAATCTTTTCAGAGCTTCCTACTGTCCCTGCATGTGTGCCATGAAGCCAGCAAGGTGGTAAAAAAAATAAAAATAACACTGGGTTGGTGACAGCCACTGTCCTGCGTGAGCCACTGCCTGTGCAGCAAACCCAGAGGGACACTCACGGTAGTTCCTTCGAGACCTCTCTTACATGTTTCTTTGTCCAAACCACAACTATCCCAGCCAGCCTTACAGATTTTTAACTTTATAAAAGTGGAACAATACACACTTTGGGCTACTTCTAAAACTAGAAGTTTCTTTGTTGTTTTGTTTTCTTCTCTCTTTTACACCTTATTCCTTGCTGCTGCCCTTCCTTACTGCTCTTCTGTCACCTAGAGCACAAAGCAATATGCAAAAAGCTAAACAATACTGTAAGTGGACCTCCCATGACACAAGCAGACAGAGCCAAATTAAATAAACCTTTGAATAAACGAGGGTCAAAGTAATTCTTTTTGTCAGAGAGAAATGGGTCAACAGATTATGGTGATTGTTGTCAATGAGGCTCAATGTCTACTCTTTGCACTTCTTTGGCACGATATTCTATTGTGCAAAGATGTTTCTGTCTTATTATTTAGCATTCAGATTACAGTAAATTATTAAGAGGCTTCAGAAGAAGCTATGCTTAGTTCTGCTTGGCTGGAAGACCAGAGAAGGTGAAGGAGAAAATTGTGACAACCACATGCTAAATCTACATGCAAGGTACTTTTCTTTAGCAGTAAATAAAGCACACGTCTCCTGTGGAAGAAAATTACACTTCTTTTCCACCAGTAAGTGTCTTCAAGCAACTCTTTTTTCAGGGAGGAATCAAAATTTTTCAAGTTTTTTCATTAAAATATTTTATATTTTGATCCTAGATTTTCATTATGCTTTGAATTTTGTTTAAAATTCTATTGAGAAGGTTTTTAAAGCAAAACTTGGTTTTTGACACTAATTTCAATGTTCCATTTCAAAAACTAAGATTCTTGGGGGCCTAATTTTTTTTTATATATATTTTGTTATACTAACCCACTTTCCAATATCTCATTATAACTTCTGTGCATAACTTGGAAAAAAAATAAACGGGAAAAAGGAAAGTATTTTAACTACATAATTCCAACTAACCAATTTAACTACATAATTCCAACCAAAAAATTTTAAAAAAGAGATTATTTCTATGACACACATGTGATTATTACCAGAATGTCATAATATGAAATAATAAATTAATCCCCTTTCCAAAAAGTTTAGTAATTACTGTGACAATTCAGATGAAATTGTGAAATTATTTTTCCTCCAGTTTTTTACCAACTTAAGTTTTTCTTCTTCCCTCAAACTTTCAATTTTTGAAAGATTTTGCTCTGTTTGAAACAAATTATTTTAATAATAAATTTTTAATTTTACTATTAGAAAGGAAGAAGTGGTATTTCTTTTCCTCTGATAACATTAGAAAGTCTCATTTAACACAGGCTTTTCAGAGATAAGATGATACATTATATTCACCAAGAATAAGTGCAAACCAGAAATTAATAATGAATACACCCAATAAGTACAGAGCTTTCGGAGTCAGGTTCCTCCAATTGGGAACAGTGGGTCAATCTCCCACTCTTGGAGCATTTTCTCTGCAGAAAATCTCACTACCAGAAAAACATTAAATAATTTTTATGTTAAACAGTGACAAGAATCTGAAAATAAATGAATAATTAAAATAATTTAAAAGAATTTCACCACAGCCTTAACTGCATGTTTGTTTGTTTTTTTTTAATTACACTGCTGAATTACTATATTTTGATTGTTACTCATTTTTCTCCCTGGAGAAACTAATTCTTTCTCTGGATAAAAGAACTGAGCTTTACCTGGCCTAATTTTTCTACTCTACTGCAAGCACATTCTGCAACAGCAGTATTGCATGACTAATCAGTCAGGAGTGAAAGATGAGTTCTTGGTACATTTAAGTTAAAATCCTGCTTTGAGCCACCCTCTGGAAGAGACTGGCTGGGATGATTACTAGATAACTGAGGGACTTCCTGTTGGGACTGTGAGCAACCATCTATGCATCTTCAATTAACTCTTCAGCCTGAAGGCATGAATACATACTAAGCTCCACCAACTCTCTTGAAAAACTGTGAGAAGTTTACACAAAATCTAAGCTCTCCCTTTAATTTATCTGTAAATTGAGCCCCAGGTTAAATCCTGAACTCTGCTCCACCAAAATTATTGAAACCAGTGGGACTCCGCTTGCAGCCAGGCTCAAAATGCAAGGAGAGAGGACCTTCCTCTTCCAGTCCTTAGAGGAAGACTCTTATGCTAGGAAGGTGGTGGCTACTGCTGAACTGATACTACAGCAGAGATGAAGGAGAGAGGTGAACCAATGCTGGCGGTGGATTTTCTTTCCCAGGTCCTGCTTTCCACCCAAGATGAGCTGCAGCCAACTGTGGCACAGCGCAGTGGGGAGCAGGAGCCAGGCTGACAATTTGACCCCACCAGGAGACACTTCCTGCCAAACTCCTAAATGCTACTGAGGTACCACCCAGAGCTGACCAGAGCCTTGAGCAGGATCTATCTCAGCTTTACTGCTCAGCATACTCCCAGAGTGGCTGAAAGAGAAATTTTATACAAATAAAACTGGCAGTTCAAAACCAGCAACTAAGTGGGACTCCTCCTGTGCTGCACTGCTTCCAAGATTCCTTCCAGGTCCCCACCTCAGTGGCTTTCTGTGCCACAGCATGCATCCTCACTGCCTCTTTGCACCAGTGACAAGGGCCGCACTCCCCCTCCAGACAAGCCCAGCACCAGCTGCCCATCTAGGGAAGAGCTCCCAGGTCTCCAGGCTCACCTCCATCCCAGGAGGCACAATGCAAGAATAGAAAGACCAAAGATGCCACACCTCCTGGGCAAAATAACACCTATCCGCTGTTATAGCTCATGCCGATCAAGAAGACAGTTTTGTTGAGGAACACAGATCTGCTGAAGGGAAATGACAAATCTTAGAAAGATTCCCTGTCACCCATCATATGGAATTTAGTTAGAGTTACAGTCCATCCCTTTTTACTCTTTCAGCCAGTAGTAGATCTTTTAAGTCATATTTCTTTCTCATAAAAATAAAGAAAGACAGAGGTATTTGCATAGAGCAAAGATTTTGGTTCTCAGGACCTTGTTCTTTGGGTAGTTTCTCTGAATTTTTCTTTAATTTCCTCAGCTATGAGCAAACATTCCTGACACAAACTCATCCCAATCAAATAACTTTCAGAAACTAAGGAATGAGCTAGAACATGCTAATTTATGAGCCCCTATTTTATTATTTCAACCCTTCTTCTCAAGCCTTTGGTGTATCACATTCTCATTTTGCCTGTCTTTAAAGACAAGACTATTTTCACATATATTTTTATTCACATTTTACCAGCAATGATGGAGATGTTTTTCTGGTGTAGATACTGTTGAAGAACAGATGTAGTATTTTACTAAAGATTTTGTTTCATTAAAAATTTAAACTTTAAAAAAACCCCACCAGTTTGTGACTAAAATGACTGTCATTAGACTTTAAATAAATACACATATTATAATCCTACTGCTGAATGTGCTGCAGTAGTGACCAAAGATCATCTTGCTACTGCAAACAACTGGAAATAGAAGATGCCTTTATATAAGCCAGTCTATTTATAAAACAGTATTTTGTTAGTATACTTACTCATCCAATGTAAATATTTAAATTCTTTGATTTAAATCCTTTTAAAAATTAAATCCTATGAAGTAAAAATAATATGAGGCATTTCTGTCTTCTCCTCTCTCTTCCTACTCTAAAAAATAGCATCAAAACCAGATTTCCAGAATAACACAAGCAAGAGGTTTTAAAGTACTTCTTAAACACTTCACAGTGACTTCAAATTATTCCCTGACTTGCATGAAGACAGAACTGTAATGGTTTGAAGTGTTCAGTATCTTCATCATAATATAAGGAAAGACTGTAAAAGTAAGTTGGAAATTGCAAGCCTCATTTAAGCAAATTCACTGACATAATTCCTACATTTTTTATCTTTTGATCTGAGACTGTGTATTGTAACTACTATTAAATTTTAATATTAAATGCTTTTGGTTTATTAATAGTTAGTAGAAGGTTATCACAACTTTTAAGAGCTAATCCAATTATTCTATCTAAACCACCAATTTTTAAAACAAAAACTTATATCAAACTAACCAGTATTTATCAACCAATTATTCCATCATTCACTCCAGAGAAAAATTTCTCAATTTTGCTCTCATACAATTTCTGCCCAGAAAAGCAGATATTGGAAATTCTCAGAGCAAGACAGCAACCTCCATGATAATTTGTCTTCTAACAGTACGAGTCAACCAAAAACAATTTAGATCAACTGTATTGTAAGGCAACATCTAAAGGGAAACCCTAGCTCTATAATTTTTCAACACAATGAAGAACAAATACTCCACGTAAAATGCTAAGAAACAACACCCATCCCCTGCTCAGCCTCTTAAAAAGCAGCAACAAGTATTGTGTGAAAAATCTAGGACTAAGAGACTCTGCTGTGCAGTTGCAGAAATTATTTGATCATACATACAACTGAGGTAGTTTTCAAACAGCAAGTAGTAGTACCAACATGGTTATGAGAATGCACAGTTAGGGACCCTACCAACACAGTATTTTAGAAGCTGCAGTGTAAGTGTACAGTAGCCGTCCTTCTTATTTCACACTTTCCTTTTGCCCTGCAAATACTAAAAATATGAGGGGTAAGATCCAGACTTAATTCTAACATGTGCAAGGTAAGACTGAACTTGCATCAAGGAATCTCTCAAGAGACTTATAGAATACATATATATATATATCTATACATGAGGTTGTTTTGAGCAGGTGAAATTCTCATAAAGATGTCATGAAACTGCACTCATATCACAATTTTTTCAAAGCATATTCAGTCCAAGTAAAATCAGCAAGTGATAAAAGAGAGAAAGTTGATTCAAACTCCTACTGCACTTGCGATAATTTGGGTAAAAAACTTAACCCCACAACTCAGTGTGTTTATGCAAGAAGAGCTGTCAAGGTAACTTCACTAACTGAATGTTATTGAAATATATTTTAGATATGTGTTCCATGTGAGTGTCTGTGCAGTTTTCTAACAACAGCAAAACATTTCCATCATCTATGAAGTAAGTCTACTGTGATACAAATGTGATAGTACATTTTAAGAATTTCTGTACTGATATTAGGGTTGTCATTGCAGTATATTTGATGATTTCTACAACTGAACTGACCATAATTTTGAATACTATGATGTTATTATTGCTGATAGAAAAAAAATCATATTTTTTAAACTCTTCAAATACAAGCAAATATTTGAAGAGTTTGCTTTGAGACAGTGGGCAAATGGCACTGTGAGATCTTCTAGACACACTGTTACTTTTCCTATAGTCCCTGCAGGCTAGTCTATCAAGATGGGCAAAAGTGGGTTTTTTGGAGGTGCTACCAAAGAATCTTGTCACAGAAATTCTCCTTCCTCTTCTTTAAACCAGAGAATAGACCAGAGGCAGGCCAGTCAGTGGAGATAAGAGTATGAAGAGTGTTAAATATCATTCTTCAACAAGGCAAGCCCAAAAAAACAGTTAATCATCTTTTCTGAAACAAAGCTAAATCCATTTCTATCTGCAGATGGATTTACCTGAATGCATCCAGAAAGGCATTTCTCAATTCAGCAAAAAATTAGAGGTGTGCAAAACTCTAATTATTGCCTTAATGTAAGACTTACATTCTTATCAGGCTAATGTTATCATATCAACAGGCCTATATTGATTTTCATTACCCCAGGATCTGGTTTTTCAGAGGTTTCAGCCCTGGAGGTGCCTGCTAAAAATATTATTAGAGATAAAAATTGGTGGGTTTTTGGATGCCATACTTCTACTTAAAGAGGAAAATTTGGAAAGGCTTTTCAATCTAAAATTTATGGCACCAATTAAAAGAGTCTACTTTCTATAATTACATCTGTGGGGGAGGAGGGTTGCCACACATCATAATGCCAGTATATTATCTCAAGAAACCAACATAACAAGCTATTGCAAGTTTAATAATGGAGGACCTTTCCCTTTCTTTTCCTTCAAATCCTGTGTGAATCACTGTTCAGTTGTTTGCCCTCAGTTTTAGTAAAGATGATTCAGCATTGAAAAAAACATGTGAAACACACTCAAATGTAAACAAACAAAGGTGAAATCTACTGTGGTCAAACTCAGTAAAGATATGTAGAATTCATTAGTGATTTAGTGACTAGTGATAAAGGCTTATTTTTGATGAAGATTTGTCATACATTATACACTTAAGGCCTTCACTGGTGTATTACAAAATTTTTGATTATTTAATGGCTCAGAGGTTGAAGTCACATGCCAAGGCACAATTCAGAGCACTGCCCTTGTAATGTGGATGCAGGTCACTTCATTAGTTTCTTCTCTTTGCCTGCCTGGCTGGCATGCAGGATTGGCACCTGTATGAATTTCACTGCAGTAAAGATGCAGTGTAGACACAAAGTCCTGAGCCCCAGAAGGTTTTAGCAAATGGAAACTCCGTCCTCAATTTGGGCTGCACAGTCCTTGAATGTAGAGGTAAACAGATTGTTCACAGTTTGAAAACCTACCATCTGGAACTTCTTTTTGGTTCTGCTCCAAGTAGTAGGGAGAGCTCCAGCATGTCTTCTACCCCTTTGGGAAGGTTTTAGATCGGCAGTGACTGCTGATTTATGCCAGTACACTTTTAAGTGAGGTGCTGGGACAGGCAGCGGAAGCACTCCACATGCAAAATTAGAAGTGCTAAGTTTAGAATCTGATAGGATTCCCAATGGCCACAGGCACCTCATCTCAGTGCAATCTCACCAATGAGAATCTCTGATCACCTTGNACCTAGAATTGGAGCCTTCCTATACCTGTATCCAGAAATCAACACACCCAGAATTTCCACTTTTCTTGCTGTCAGATCCCTTTCTGACTTGTAAGTTCTATATAAACATGGCAATATTGGTGGTACTCACCAGAACAGTAATTGTAGAAGAAAGTAAAGACAAGATGGCTTCTTACTGATATCAAATTCGAATAATTTTGAATCATTTTGATTTTAAACTAATGAAAGAAAGCATGATTTATTCTGTGACTTATTCACTCAGGATTGTTGTGTGAACTCTAATCTTACTTGTTGTGAAGAAAAGAGGCTTTATAACAAGTGGAGTGCATTCAAATGGGGGTTAGGATGGTTCCAAACACCCTTATTCTCACTTTGTCCTGCCTTCTTCCTTACAGCCTTCTAACAGCTTTTGCAGTGTTCAGGTGAGAACAACTAAAGAGGGGATGTAAAAAGTCACATAAGAAGGATTAAAATAGCAACAAATTAATGCATAAATATGAAATAATAACTTAAAGGAATTATTTGTTGTTGACACCACACTGCTGAAGTTAATGAAGAAGACACCTTTCATTTTGCCATTTTTACTATTTTTTTGTTGTTTCTGTGTCATCTTTGACGGGTCCATGGCATTATCTATACATACATAGAGACAGAGAGATAGATGTAGATAGATAGATATTTAAATGTAAATATTGCCCATAATTACTGTTGGCAAGTCAGATAAAATATGAGACCACTGATCAAGCCTGAACACATCTTGCTATAAATTGCTAGTTCCTTTTGGTATAAAATGTTGCCTATCCCTATACAATAAAAGAATAACAATACTATTCAAACTGCATTAAAAAGCTGTAGAGAAACAAATTGCATTTTAAATGACCATTAAGAAACATTTAAGATTGCAAGATCAATTCGGCAGCTGAAAAGAGAAATGAAATCCTGCCACTAGACCCATCCAAAATTGAACTATGCAATGGGCCGGAAAATATACTGCTGAACCCTTTGCCAATCGGGAAACATATTAAATCAATGTAAGAATATTTGGGTAATTAAATTTTTATAACCTGAGGTAAGAAAAAGAATGTGATTTGTCATAAACAATGAGCAGTGAGTTCCAAGTTTTTGATGAAATAATCAAAACCAAAATATCAACATTCCTGCCTGGATACTTCTTTTTCCCCTGTGTATCCATCCCTAAGAAATGATTTCTCAATTTTCTGTCAGAATGAGAGGAACTTGTATCTCATATGTACAGAAGAGTTGCTCTGAGGTTTTTCCAATAAATGTCTTTTCTATTGAAAAATACAAGTTCATCAAAAAGTAATATGCATCAGG
>WEIT01006431.1:0-58491 GCA_013389985.1 Dryoscopus gambensis
CCATGTACTTAGAGGTAAGTAGCCTTAGGTTCACTTAATGGGACAACAAGCGGTGAAGGAAGAATGAATTATTAGATTTCACAGTGTATTTCTCATGTACCTGAATTCAATAAAGGCTGATCCCAAAAATGAGGTTTTCATTGTGAGTTATCCCCAGTGGTCTTCTCTACATTTCAGAAAATTATGAACCTCATAAATAACAAGAGCAAAAGGCTTACCATGTAAAATAGCTTCCCTCACATCTAAGTGGCACAGAAACCAAATTTACACCACATTATCAGCTGGAAGTCACACAACCTAAACAAATTTTCAAGACCACAACTCTGACATTGATGTTTATCGCAAAAACTCGGACATTCCAGTCAAAGGTCTACGCCTTGCAGGAGGCACTTAGAAACACATCATGAGACAATGATTTCTGATGTAGTAAGCTTTTCCTTTTTCAGTCCCAGCACAGCATGATGGGATTTGCTGTATTAACCTTTGAAACAGAGGTTGCATTCACTCAGAAAAGAGTGAATCCAAAAATACCACTGCAAAACTACTACTTTGCTATGGTAGTAAAGAAGGACAGACTCAAAGAAAGCAAAATGTTCCTTCTCTTCTGTATGGTGAGCAGGCAATCAGACCACAAAAGTATCAGCATACTCCACTCTGAGAGCAAAAGACTAGCTAGGTAAAGAGGGGGGAATTGAATTAATGTCAAAGTTTATGGAACAAAATATTTATTTACAGCATCCAGAGAACTGACATCTTTTCATTTACAGGCAGAGGAAGGTCTGAATTTATAATGGGTATAAAACCACTTAGCTAGAAGGTCTGAGGTATTTTACAGGATTCTTGTGTAACCTAAGAGACAAATTTTTTCAACTTACACTTTAGTGGGATATAAGAGGTCTCACTCTCACACAATAAGTGCTCAAATCACAACAAACTTGTGCTTTAGCAATTCTCCAACAAAGGTTGAGCATTTCTTGATACTTCCTGGGAGCATGTTATTTACATACTTACAATTTATCACAATTAAGCTTACCAATGATATCTTGAGACGTTTTCTGCTTCATCCTTTAAGCAATTGTGTCATTGAAAGTAATAGGCATCATAGAGTAAGTAGGATTTTGAACACTTCTGCTCTTATATTTTGATAGAAAGAGGCTTTCTGTGGGAAAACCACAGATAATAAATCACTGAAATACTAAACTATGTTGATAGCACATCTGTTTTAACAGTATGCAGTGTCACATGGTGTGCTGCTGAATAAACTATGCCTCTGGAAGAGGCTTTCACATCTGTTAAAGGACCTTTGCACATATTCGCATGAACTCATATTTCATGTTTCAATTTTTTTTCTAAAATTGTACCTGTATAAAAAGATCCAAAATCTTAGGAACAAGTACGGCTAGGATAGAGTATAGCAAATTCAAAGAGTAAAGATACAGTTATCTTTTTTTCTCCCTCTCAGTAGTTGAAATCATCAGGAAATCAGGGGAAAACCCAATTATGGGAGTTTAAAAGGAGGGCATTATAGACCAGAAATGACATTACAGAAGATAGAGATGGAAGCAGAGGGAATCAAGAAAACACAGATATCAGCCAAGAGGAAAAAAGTACTGGTCCTATCAATGTCATGTTAAACTTGAATTCATAGAAACCTCTTGTTGATTCTGAGCCGTTGGTACTATGTCCTTCCATAACCTTGATCACGTAATTCTACCACTTTTCATCTCATCTCTAGACACATTACATGGGGACTAACACTTTCCTAACTGCCCAGCAGTGACACTGCCAGGATAATGGCAATAATGACTAGATATGTCTAGGCACTCAGAAGGATCCCACTCCCAAAGTCACAGTCATAGGCAGAATACTAAAACCTAAGAGTAGCACTAAGAACAAAAAAAAAAAGAAAAAGGAAAAAAAATAGTAGAAAAGTAGTACAGATCTAAGCAGAAGCCAGAACAAATAAATAAAACTTTATTCAATCAATCAATTGCTTTGCAAATATATTCCTTTGATAAATGTCAACTTTTTCCTGAACTTTATTAACTGGCCCAATGATATTCTACTCATATAATATATTTTTTATTCCTTTCATAAGACCATTGTTTAGAATTAAAAATCTTCTGAGCACCACCCTTACTCAGACAAAGCGGTTGTTTTGTTAGGTTTTGGTGAGAAAGGTCCAGTTTTTCATGTGTAGTCAGTCATTAATTTAACTCTCTAGAAGTCTTAATAACAAATTTAATCCCTACTAACCATGACAAAGAATAACAGGACTGTCTTGTTATATTCTCATTTTACACAATCACTAAACAAATGAAGTGCAGAGATATACAATGTATTCTGACTCACTGCATATCATCAGTCTGAAAGGGTTGGGGAAAGGGAATATGGAAAGGGAATAAGGAAAACCACCAGTACTGGCCTTGTTGTGCTAACAGGTTTAAAAGGAGTTTGGCCAAGAGTATTCCAGATGGCTGAGTTTTATATTAACTGTTCACAGAGTGAAATGGGTTGTTGCTGTGAGTGATGTCCTACATTAGTAAATGTTGGTCTTTCTCATCACATAAATCATAAGTTATCTATCTTCCTGATGCTATCAAGATGCCTCAACCATGACAAGATAATAAGAGATTAATTAAACTGTTAACCTGTTCTGTATTACTAGCCACTGGGAGAGGGAAAGATGGTCCTTCATGGAGAATCCTGTCACTACAACACACCTTGGAGAACAAATGCTCTGAATCATCCCAGGACTCTACAAAACATATAGAATTGGCAAGAATGACATTTTGGATAATTTATAAAAGGGGATTTAGGCTGCTACAATTACAGCTCATGCATAAAATGATCCACCACTTTGAAGGGTACAAATGATGACAACTTTAGCAAAGCTGAAGGTACCCCTTAGGCATCTGATAAATTTCCAGCCCATGCAATATTTTCCAGGAATAAACATATGCTGCAGCTGGCAGGGATACAAGTAAAACAACAAAGCAAAGCTACTTGCATATATCAAATACTCGAAAAATCACACACAACAGTATTGGCTGAGATTGGGAATAAATTATTTCTATTCCTTGTAAAGAAGAATACTTAAACAAAATAATACATGACCTTGTCCATTTGAACTTATTACTAGAACAAATAAGCTTGTGTGTGGAATAGAAGCAATACAGCAAACAGTGCTGTGTAGTAGAAGCTGGTGTAGCATGTTTTCATTTGAAGGAGCCCTAGTTCATGTACTCTGAGAGTGCTCCATGACAGAAAGCAAGTGCAGTCAGAGGAGACAAGTCCTGCAGAAGCGCTAATGCTAATGTTGACAAAAAGTTTGCTTTCAATGAAAAAGAAAGAAGCCTAATACATGGTTAATCAGTGGGTTTTTGTCCCCGTACGAATGAATTAGATCCTCAAAAAGAAACCTCAAAATTTAGAGTTCAATACCACACACATGAAAATCCGTATTTTTATGCACACAAGTCTGTAAAGGTTGGCTTCAGTGGGACTATTATGTGTTGCCATTTCAGCAAAACAATTAGAATGTGTCTTCAGTTACCTGCAGATACCTCCATTCACGCTTTCAGTTGAGTTACCTGAGCACAAGGTCCTAAAGGCAGGTCCTACAAAGCAATAGAAATCACATGCTGATATGTCTACATGAATTTAGCACTGCATATCGTTCATGTTTCTCCAGTTCACTATTCGCTTTCCTGGGTTTTTCCCCGGTCCAGCTCACAAGGAAGAGGCAGCGCAGCCACGTCTCCCAAACGTCCTCGCCACTCAGCAGGTAGCAGAGGAAACGCAGGGGAGAATCTTAGAGCCGGGTGGGAAAAAGCGCTTTTTTCCTCTTCGGTGTAGCTCGCCCCAGGTAGCCTGATTTCAAGGCAGAAAGCGTCCCAAGAACAAAGGAGGCGGGAGGGTGCAGTCCAATAGCCTTTAATCCGACGCAATCCAGACATACACAGCAGAATATACCATCTAGACTGGCCGAATTTCCAAGCCGGACTGACGCCCAGGTGGGCGTGGAAACGGCTTTTCAAGGGGGCGGTAACAGAACGGGAACCAGTGAGGGACAGGGAGAGGGGAGGACACAACTGGGATACAATCCAATGAGGGGGTTTGGGGGGCGGAGTTGTAACACAGAACAAATACAGAACCGAACTTGACAGAACTTTCCAGGCTAAGGGGAAGAACAATATTCAGGGTGCCACCCCATGGGCTGTGGCTTATAGTCAGGCTAAGGCATTCCCACAGTTCACTATGCCAGGACTGTCCAAACTTGACTGGATAAACACGCCCTTCGCTGTCAAAAGGGCAATGCTTGGCTTAATGGATGGTTTAAGATTCATACCTTAAACAGAGCTGAGCACTGTAAGCCAAGCAAAATGTAGGGTGAACTATGGAACAAAGAATACATCATAAATTGGTGACACAAAATAATTATTCCTTTAAAAACATGATAGTACTAGATACAAATTTCACATGTGTAAAAATACATCACTTGCATTAATATATTTTCTCTGTTTAGCTGGAATTCAAAATTTGGTATAAAATCCTGATACAAATAGCCTCTTGCTATTTCCAAATGAGTAATTTGAGCCAGTTCCTGGGAACACATAAAGCTGATGCGTTCAAATGAAGCAACATGAAAAAATTAAAGAAACTTCTTTACCAGAATACCCGCTTTTTATAGGGCAGTAAGTGTAGCAAGGGAAATGACTTGGGTTTCTCCTGTTTGAAAAAGACCCTAAATCTATGCCTTCTTAATTGCGAAATGTATTAAGAGTTTTCAGAAATGACATTATTCTCTAATGCTCCTGTCCATTAATGGAGCACATTCATTGTACTTATTAAGATGGTGAAGACTCATTAGACTGGTGGGAATGAGCGAAAGAAAATTGAAACATTCTCTGCTAAGAAACTAATTTAACAAAAATGACAGGAAGTCAGTGGAACAGAAAAGCAGGAGATGTTAGAATTAGGTCTACTCATTTGAGTCATGTTTGGTGCCATCCACAAAGACTGCTTTGAAGAAAATCATCCTGATCCTCCTGCTCTCTGTACTTTTCCTCAGAGTACTCCCTATTCTTTTTACCATCTTCTGACAGAATTTCTATGCCCCTGCTATATCCTCTGTAATGTTTTCTGAACAGGGACTGACCCCTTCAACAGTGCTGGTGTTCCTACTCCACTGCCTCAGATGGCTTTAAAAGGCTAAAGCTACACTACGTCATATTCTGGATACATAAGTGAATTGCAATCCTGTCAGTTCACCAACGCATATGAAAGGCTGTTGATCTATCAGGGCTTGGGATGCACACCTGAAAGGCACAGGTAGCAGGAACACATGCAGCAGTGTTAGGAGGGAAACACTTACCCAATTTTTTTTTTTTCTTTTTTTAGATTTCAGAATGTTCCATATTGCTACTGGAAAGACCTGTGCTCATCCTAGTATTTTGGAAAAACCCAGGGATGGTGAATGCTGTGCTAGTGGTCACCTAGCAGCCTGGGAATTAGCCTGGGATATGACAGCTGAACATATATTTGGATTTGACCTGATTTAGATTCAAGAATTAGATCTTGCTGTTCTGCATCCACAGGAACTGTCCTAACACAGATGAAATACATCTGTGGTCTGGCACAATTTTATTTTTTTTTTTTAAGTGGAAAAGATCAGACATAAAGTTTCCTAAGTTTTTTGTCTGGAGTGATGGGTTTCATATAGAATATGAGATACTGATATTTTTCCCCTAGTCCTAGTTCCTAGTACTGAACATTAGATCCCCACAGCCTGGATGAATTTTCCAGGCTCCAGGTATTTCTAGGGTCTTGGGTTTCTTTGCTTTTGAGAAAAAAACCAAACAATTCAGTTTTGGATTACAGTACGTTTTCTCTCAAAACGGTAAAGAGAAAGGAAAGCAGCTCCTGCCAAAAGGGAAAGAAGTTCATTATCATAAAATTCCTCACTAGCCATGGTTTGTGGAAAAACAGTAGAGATGATTTCCAAAACAAAATCTGCAGCAGTCTGAAGTCTTCTAAAGTGGTTAGGTGGTTGACTCAGTGTTTCATAGTTTCAATGCCCAAGTTGTTACTACAGAAATGAACTATAAGACTGACTGTACCTATGGGACAGCCCCCACCACAGCACAAGGACACAACTACTAGAATTATCTTTTTCACATCATAAGAGATAGTGGTGGCCCAAAAGTCAGTTCAAGACCCCAATTTCCAAACTTTAGTTTGTAACTCAGAACCTTGGTGCTGCTTTGTCCTATTTCTAGTATTAACCTGCAGACATAAGATCTGAATCAAAACACAGTAGAACAGGGAGAAAGAGAGCTAATCTTCCATTCACTGGTTTGCTATTTTAAATCCAAGAATGAGAGTAGCAATAACTGTGGAGCTGGAGGTGTAGGGAAGCAGCCCAGGGAGAACAGCATTAGCACGGCTTTAGTGTGCAGGCTGCTGGGAGCAGAGGATTCAATATGTGGGTTTGAGCAACCAGGGTGTTTGGGGAAGGGAAATCAAGCAGGTGGTGAATAGGAAAGCTGGATCAGTAAGTGGAAAAAAGCTGTCGGGGGAATCATTAAGAGCAGTTGCCTGGCCAGGTCCCATTTAGAAGCAGCAGCTGTGCCAGCCTGATGAGGGGAGGGGATGCTGCTCCACGCCAGCTGTGCACAGCGTGAGCACGCTGTGTTGGCTGCCAGACATGGGGAGGAATAAAGGCGGAAGCCGTAGGGAGGGTGATACAGAGAGAGAGGGAAGCAGCTGCCAGGTTACTCCAGGAGCCAGATGCTGCGCACAGAGCAGCGTGTACCACTGCTGCAGCCTTCTGATCTCTGAGCCATTCCTGCCTAGGAGTAAGGGGTTAAATAAATATCCAGGGGAAGAAATATTTCAGAGGTTGTAGGTGCGGATTCCATGCCTTTGTGATCGCTTCCTGCAATCAAGATGAGATGCTATTTTCTGCTTGAACTACAGCTTAACTTTATCACTGTAGAATACCTAAGAATTATTTCTTGGACTAGGCACTGGTTTAAAACTGCAGTGAAGGACACTAGATTTTGTTCTGCCAACTACCTTATAAAGTCTGATTTTTCTCTTCATCAGCTCAATGGTAATTCATGAATTCACTCAGAATAGACATGCCTGACTCCTTCTGAAGCTGAGCTGTGATGAACACCACAGAACCCAACAGACCAAAAGTCTCAACACGGTGCTGTGGGACTACAACCATTTATTTCAACTTCCTCTCTTGGTGCTATGTGCTGCCTCTACTCTGCATTCTCATTTCTTTGGCCATCTTTTGCCGAAACTCTCGTAACGTATGGTAGAGATTACATTTCTGACCATATGGGGAGGTCTGAGCTTTAGCTGCAATAGTAGAATCCAACAAAATGTTCTGTCTCTTCTCCTTCACTGCAAAATTTCATTATTTCATACTTAATTTTCTGCACTTTTCATTAAGTTCCTGCTTTGACCCACTTTCAACTGTTGTGTCAATAAAATACTCCTTGTCTGTTTAGGGAGGCCTCATTTCTTTTTAAATCATAATCTTTTATACCTAAATCTTTCAAGCAGAATTCTGACACCCCATTCCTCTATTGTTGCTCCCGGCATACAAAAGTACAAGCCCCTGAACTGCGTTAAGCTAAAACAGCATTTTCTGTACTTCTACTTACATTACAACTCATCAAAGGGAGCATATCTGGTTTACAGCGCTTCTTTCTGCCTGTTCAAAAGTCACAATATAAATAAATATGTATTTTTATTTCTCCCAAGAGACCTAAGCTAACTGCTACAATATATAAAGTAGGAGCATGTTTTATGCAACAGAAAATTCTATCAGCAGCATTGTACAATGAAAAGGATGAGACAAATAATTCAGAGTGATTATATTATTATAGAAGCCTAATCTGTCTATTGTCTGAGGCACCTACACCAGGAGATTTCCAGTCTTTTAAATGTGTACAGTATTCAATGTTTATGCCATTTTTAAATGTCTAAAGGGATAAAAACAGGCACATGCTAGTACCTCCTAGTTATTATTCATTAATTGAGTTATATTGTAGTTAATCAGAGAGGTCACACAGCACACATTTTGAATCTATGAAGTTGCATGGAACAACATTTTAAAGCAAAAAGATGCATATGCAAATGCAAAATATGTTCTGCTAAACTGGGTACTTTGATATATTTTCTTTTTAGTCCAGTAAAAATATAAAAATAATATAAATAACATTAATAAGGTTATTTTTTATTTTAAAATGTTTTAAAAATGTGGAGGAAAAAAACAAGCATTGCAGTAAGTTTTATTCAGATATTTTTACCCACCTTTAAATAAATATTATATTGCTAAAATACTATGGACTATTTGTATTTATGCAGACTAACACTCTAGTGTTCCACACATTTAGATAAAAACAAGAAAAAATAGGATTCCCTGCAATATTATTATGATTACTAATATTGTTGTTGTTGTAGCAAACACGTCAGAAAAGTTCTATAACCACCTTGTGCTCATAACTCAGATCCTTAGTACAGCTTTAATTTTGTCTTCAATTTAAATAAAATCAGTTCTTGAGTTTATAGTCTGAATTGCTAGCATGAAATAGAAAAGACCAGACTCTGGTCCCAGCTCATGACACCTGAGTAAATAGTCCTTTGTGAGTCTGCAGTCTAAATTAACACCATTCAGAAACTTCTCACTTTCACATGACTACGACAAAGCTGGTGAGAAATGAAAGGCGGACCATGGGCCATTAGTCAAAAAAGAAATCTGCTTTTCTAGCTAATAAGTCATTCTTTAACTGCTTACTCCTGTTAAAACTGCCACAGAAAAGTTCTTTTCTGTAGGATACCAATCCTTTCTGACTGATTTATTGCCTTCATTTCTCCCTCCTATTCCATATACAATTTGAAGTAGGCACTACTTCACTATAAAACACTATAAAATGCTTGGTTGAAGCTGATAGGTCTAACACAGAGCCCGTCACCAGAGGACAGGATTCCAAGTTGCAACATTAAGACAGCTTAACAGCAACATGATTATTAAGTTCATAATTAAAAGACGCCTTTGGAATTCCCAGAACTGGACAACATTTAAGAAGCACATCTTGTTTTTCACTGAAATTGGTATTTATATTTGTGATAACAGTTATCACAAGCTTTTACAGAACTTAGCCTCTACTTAAAAACTACTGTGGCTAGTAAATATATCTATTTAACCATAAACATATGATAGAGAGCAGGATGTCCAACATATTTGGACAATCTAGCCCTGATATAGACAAGTATTTAACCATATGCTTAATCACATGTAAAGAGTACAAACGGACTTAAATTTTCATTTTTGCCTTTATTTACATGTAAGACTTGATCACACAGACTGCAACTCACAAGGAATTTTGTTCACCAAGATATACACTGAGGTCAGCACAAAGCACTTAACGAGTATTTTAATGCTTAAAACATTGTTTCGGCTCTCACATGCACCACAGAATGGGGAATTGCTGCTTGAACTGGGGAACTGAGAGAAGCCACTAGACCAGAAACTGTAAAATGAAAGCAGTAGAAGTAGTGCAAACCTTTCTCTGCCTTTATTTATCAAGATGAGATTAAAATAGCCCTGTCTCAGAGAAATTTGCATAAAGTATCTTTACCATTTCATTCCAAATCTAAGGAGGTTTAATATAAAAACTAACACACTTTGCAAGAATGCCTCCCACTACAAAGAGGCAAAGATGATACTATATTGTAATTGTCTTTGATCGTTGTACCAATTATCATTTACAAATAATGTTCTGTTTTGTTCTGAGAAGCTCATGCTGCTTTAGTCAAAATGGGGTCAGTAACATTAGTCTGATGGATTTCTCCCCCAAAATAGCAGATTTTTGTCTATTTGACTACCATTACACAAACAGAAAGAGCTAACTGAGGAGTCTGTGTGAAAAATGGAAGGCAGAAACACAACACCTGTACTCCAGGCTACTTCATCCAGCACTTGAATTAACACACATCCTCAAAGTATCTCAGTTTTCCATTTTACACATTGCTTATATCTTCTTTTCTGCAAATAATCAGAGACTTCAGCGGAATTAACCCTATGACACACTTAAGTCTGACTTACCTGTCTGACTTAGCTTTTCTTCTGCATTCTGCCACAAGCCCTTACAAAAAGGAGTCAATCAGAGAAGTACATGAAGCACAAAACTCAGAAATATTGGCAGCACACAAAATTCCCTTAGCTTTTATTATTCATCAGATTACAGTATGCATTCAAAACCCATTTTCTGGAAGTAGCTCCTTATTATCCACCCTTAACAAGAAAGAATACTGTCCTTGGTCACAACACCCTCTGCCATAAAGACAGCCACATAACTACACCTTCTGAACTGATGTTGTGTCTCACCCAGTTAAATACAGTGAGATGGTAAATATACACTTTATCTATACATCTCTTTAAGCTCAAAATCCTTTGCATTGGCCCAACAGGAACTGCAGTGAAAGAGATCTTCTCTTTTAAGCTACCCAAGCCATTGATAAATGTTTGGGGTTTTCTTTCAAAAGCTTCCTAAATACCCGTAAGAGCCTGGTTTGGAAAATTCTGCAGGAAATACAAATATTCAGTTAGCTTTCCTTTTTTTTCTCATTCTCACTCTTTGCCTAAGAGGTGTCTTGGTAGTTCTCCCCATTTGAACAGTAATTTAGTACATATGTTTATTCCCTCTTGCATACTTAAAGCATTTTATAGTTCCTAATTTCCTAGTTATAAGATTATACCCTCCGATTTCCATGGCTCCTTGCCAAATATAACAGTTCATTCTGTATTATTGAAAACATATGCAGAAGCTTCAGCAAGCCTGATTTCCTTTCTGTCTTTTATTTCTTTCACAAACGTTCTTTCTGAACAGACTGATTGCCTGAGACCTTTTACATTTATTTCTTTTCTTCATGGGCCCACTGCAGTCACTAACTACCATCCCTTGCAATATTAACTGCTTCAGAAACTGCTCACCAGAGATTTCACAGTAAAGGTGGCAAACTCTGAGCAGAAGTAAAATGTGCAGATGGAGTTCCATGAGCGTTCATCTGCCCTAATGGTGTTGTGGGCTCACCTAAAGGAGGAGGCTTTGGACTCCAAGTTCCCCCAGCCTGTGAAAGGCACTGCAGTATCTGAGGATTTGCATACTGGGCAGACTGGTGAAGCAGCTGTATCCAGTAAAAGCAGCTGCCATGGTTATATCCCAACATTGCTCCACTTATGCCAAGCAGAAAAGCTGTTTGCATTGGGTTTTGTCTTGCATATCATCCCTGCTAACAAATTTCTTTATCCATTAATGCAGTGATAACATATCATCTAACTCATGTCTATCAGTAACATTTTAAAGATTTCATGCAGATCATGAAAATCCTTTCTGAAATTGTTCCCACTAAAATCCTACAGGGAACACTACAATTTTAACTCAAAGGACAGTTGAACATACCCTCTATGCTTAGTGTCCTTAGCCTTTCCACAAAGCCTCTGTCTCCATCTGCATAAACATTTCCTAGTCTGCCTTTTTATTCTGCCCTTAGAGCTCTGTAATAGTTCCCTGTGATTGCGCTTATGCCTTTCCTGTGCTTCACTTCAATCAAAGCTGTCTCTGCACTGGTAGCCAAACCACATGTCATTTCATCCTTCCATCAGAGTGTTCTCCTTTGTCTCCCATAGCAGTGCTGCAATCCATTTTAAAGTGTCTGCGACCCCGTTAGACTGCACAGAGGGAAAAAAAGGCACATAATGTGTAATCTTGGAGAAAGGGGGAAAAAATGATGAGACGGAGAGAGGAAAGGCCTAAGTTTGAGACTTTCTACTTTATTTAGAGAGGCAAAACCCCCCACCACCTGCAGAGAAAACCGGCCCATGGAAGGAAGCTCATGCCCCCTCAGGGCAATCATCCACCTTCCCACTCCACTTTGCAGGTCACCACAAAGGCGCAGGCATGCTTTTCAAACCTGATTCACACTACAAGTAATACTAGGAAGAAAAACAGAGGTAAAACTGTCCTGGGCCATGTAATTCAAACAAAAGCATCTGCTGGTTATTTTTTCCTTAAGTCACACATAGTATTGGGACATTTTACCATGATTCCTCCACTCCCTTCAGCAGCTACAAGAGGCAGTCTGAAGAAACATCTGCATTTTCATTGACCACACAGTGATTTGTCCATGTTTTCTTTCATGTTTCTTGCCATGCGCCATTTGTATCTTAAATCTAGCTGGCTGAAAACTTCACAGAATATATTGTTTAACTAAGTAATACCCAGTTAAAAACTCTAGGTAACTGACAATTATTTTGTGCAGAACTAACAGTGTGAACTGGTTTGAGCTCCCCAGCTCACTGTCACACACAACTGCCTGCTAAGGCACCACATCCTCAGCTGACCTGCACCCACACCTACCCTGCGCATCCACTACTGTGGCAGTAGTGCCCCGACCTGAGCAGTACGAATATGCCTCCTAGAAAGCAATTCACTCTTCTAATGCAAAACATTCTTCCTATGCCATGCAGATAAAGTGTAACAGCTAACGAGGTAACAGGGAATAAACATCACTTGTGGTCATTTAGCAGTTTATGGGGGTTTTATTATAACCGACTTTCATCTCTGATGTGATCAGGATGAGTCTTGAGATGTACCCCAGAAGGCCTCGACTGTGGCACTCCAGTCCAGCTTCAGCAGCAAGTATCCTCAAAAACTACAACAAACATCTTAATTATGTTTTGAAGTAGACACGGTGAATAAAAAGCATATTTGATATATTTTATACACTAATTTTGTTCAGAAGAGTCATAAATTGAGTAGGTGTGACTAAAATTAGAGTGTTAGGAAAGACTAGAGTTTGTTAGTTGAAGAACTTAATCTGTAAATACTGCAAAGTTATTTGAAATGGCTACTGTTTCTGAAAATTAATTTTCCACACTGTATTGCCTTTCTTGATCAAATTATGTATTATTTTCTCAAAGAATGCTGAATTACAGTGAGCATGGAAGCAAGGAGGGGAAGTCATCCAGAGACAATTCTTAGACAAGGTGACCAAAACTACAAGAATGCCCACAGATTCTGAGTCTTTGTTTCTGGATTGATTTTAATTTCATCAAAAGGCTACAATGACTGTTCTAAATAACAACAATAAAAAAAGTTTTACAGTTTTATTGGAAAATCTATTGGCCTGTCAAGCTGATTATCTGACACCACTGTTGCAGTAGATTAAATTCTGCAGTAACAAGGCACTTGGCATCCTCATTAGTAGATATGTGACTCCTTGGGAGACTGAACATTTGCTAAACAGCAAGCTATGAGGCAACAGCACTTCTGAAATTCCTGCTTCCCAGGATCCATTTCCCTCTCAGTGTACACACACTATGCTTCTCCCTGTGCACACTGTGCATCCTGCATGGGGAAGGACAAATGAGCTAACAAGCAGGTGGAGTAAACTACCTTCCCAAACTGAGGTGCCCTGTGATTTCCTGTGAAGCAGAATAATCACACTAAACTACCCCACGTCTGGACCAGTGTAATCCTCTTCTTTGACTAAATTAACTTTGGTTGTGTGTTGGTTTACAATTAGACACAGTGTCCCAATTTAAGACAAATTCGGAAGACTGTCCGAAATGAACATCCTCTGATAGAAGGCAGGTTTCAGCCACACCTCCCCCACCAGGTTCAGGAAAGAAATATTCCTCGGAGGAAAAGTGAAAGAGGGAAAAAAACTATTTATTTAACAAACACACAGGAAAAGAATAATGCTAAGTAATAAAACCTCTCGCTGTGGAGAGAACCTGGGGGTGTGGCTGTTCTCTCTCCGGAGCTGGGGTGTGGCCCCTCCAGGCCACGGCGTGGCCTCCCGGTGCTGGTGATCCGGACCGGAGCAGAACAGTCCAAGGAAAGTTCTTGCCTCTGCTAGTGAGCCGGCTAAACAGCAAAGAATCTTAACTCTCTGTCTCTCACCTGAGAAAAAGACTAAAAGCTCAGGGGAAAAAAAAAGGAAGGGTGCTTCCTCCGCTCTGGCCACCGCAGAAGCACACAGAGGAGTGTGATCTGTGACCTTGAACACAAAACTGCTTTGAAAAGTTCGCCTGGCTTTTTTTCTTCCTAACACACCCAGTTTTAAATGCACAGAAAGGCACAAGATTTATGTCTGGGCATAGAGCAGCGATAGGGGATACAACATCATAAAGTTACCCCAAAACACACAGCCATTGCAAACATGACACTGTTTAAAGCCTTGTCATCCCATGTGCAACATGCAGGACAAAATCACTCAAGGGGATTCACTGAAAGCTTGTTGGGTCTCCCCTTTGCACTCATAAGTGCAAGGAACAAGACTGATGAAAGAAAAAGTGTTGTCTAATACCTTTGTATTTCTCCAGTCTCACAACTACCAGAAGGAAGGCTACAGGGAAATTCTCCTCTGATTACCTGGGTTGGCTTTAGTGCTGCGTTGTGCCAGTGAAGGCTACTAAAGCTGCCTTAAGTGTACTGTGACACAGAGCTGGGAGCTGGGGGCTTCTCAGATCTCGAGGTACCAGCTGCTGCAATATTCAGATATCTCCAAATATCTCAGTTACCATATAAGCTGCTGCTAAGAACCAATTTAATGTCAGAGGTTGGACAGGAGGAACTCTTTAAAATTTTATTTGACAGTTTGTTTCTATAAAATCCTATTTTATATTTTCAGTATTTTCACTATGTTTTATAACCTTGCTAAGCTCAGGTACAGGCAGAGATGATGAGCACATAGCTTGCATATAAAATGAATGAGCTTTTCTAATTTTTGCTGATAAAATGAAAACTCACCTAAATTAGGTTGAAATATGCATCTATTCTCCTGCATTTATGTGGCTTTATTAAAGTGCCTCTTTGTACTTCAGTGAACAATTACAAATCATTTTACCAATTTCTTCAGACACTCAGGCATGCCAAGAGCTAATTAACTAGTGTGACAATTGCAAGAAGAAGCAACATAATTCAGTTTTTTAAATGGCTGGAAGATATTTAATTTGAATAAAAGAGCAATTAAATAGCAGGAGTAATAAATGGTATTGACAGGTAGAATGCACATATCAGAAAGGTCACTGACAAAGTATTTGCAGGTACTTTCAAAAACTCCTCTTTGGAGTTCTGAAATTAGGATTAATTGGCTGGAGCTGTTTTATAGACTATTTCACACATTTAATACCTTACAATCTATCGAGGTAATCAGCCAAGTGTAAAGAACAAGTTTTGAATCGATTCCCTGATTAAGTAAAATACAAGGTTCTTTGTATGCAAAATGTAGAATGTTAATGCAAGATTCATCTGGCACAGTGGAATACAAGTAGGAAAGTCCTTTTCAGTATAGTAAATCCCAGAATTTATCAGAATTTAAGCATTTGTTGGCACAACTTAGAAGTGACTCCTGCTTTTGCTGTGGAGATTTGATAATAGTAATCACCAATCATGTAGACTTTTATTTTGTAACAATCAGTATTATTCTGCATCAAACTTTTTTTGCTTATTTAGTTTAAATAAGCTTTCACTGTGTCTTTTAAAATACCAAAACTGTCTAACGGGAAAATATTCTCCCTTCCTCTTCTTAGGACAATAAAAAAATAAAAGAGTTAGTATGTTCCACAAGAAGTTTGCAAAGCAGAGTTCAGGTGATGAGCTACAAATGACATTACTTGGAAATACTGGCCCTGTGGGAGCTGGATTTTGCTTGAAATTCTACCTCAGCTGTCACTGTCATGTTATGGACTCAAATTACTCTTTATCCAGGGCATTCCACAACTCCTACCCCCAGTTTGTGAGCTCCCATTATCATCCTTGCCTCAAGTCAAGTATCTTGTAGAAGCAAAACCAGTTGAATGAAATACCTGATGGAACTGAAGGAAATAGTTCCCTACCAGAGAAGGGAAGCTTAGGAAAACAGGATCAGTCAGATCTGGGGACCACCACCCTCACCAACATGTGCTATGGAACCCCAGACCCTCCCTAGACATCAAGTAGTCTCAAGAAGATATTTAGTAAGCTCTGCGTAACCTGGTGACTTCTGAGCCTCTCCTCCTCACATCTGTGGTCAAAACCGTGCAAGTGACAAATGAAAACAGTTATGGTGTAAAAAATCCTAAAAAAGTCTTTGTTCATGTTATTTCCTCACTCAATATTTGGTAAAGTGAGCCACTGAGGACTCACAGAGCAGAAAGCAAAGATCAGTTTTTGCCTGAAGATGCTTAGAGAATGGGTAGTGGGGATGTTAGATCTGGGGGACCAGCCTAACTCTAGCCTAAAGGAACTGATATCTTCCATGGTTCAATGAAAAAAGACTTACATATTTTTATACATGCAAAATTTTTTTCCTAGCTGCTCACTTAAAAATGGTTAGAGGTTAGGAAAGGCAAGTGCAAATTCATCTGTGTATTAAATTAGATGAGAAGGATTCTTATGTACTTGCTGGGAACAGATGGGCTTGGTAACAGTATATTCTAGTTGGGCAAACACTTTGTACTGCTGTTCCTATGTAAAGTAACAAATATTATTTAAATTATATGCTGGGAATTTAAGCACAATATGTTGCTAAACCATTAGTAAAACAACAATCTTCACATTTCACTGTGATACAAAAATCATATAAATTAACATTAGAGTCAGTTGAATTTTTGCTCAACTGTCCTTGATCAGGACTCTGAAACAAGATCAATATACAAAGTAGTTCCTTATCTTTTGAGGAGATACTCATTTACCACAAATCTCCTGTTCCCTAGTCTGGCTGGTATGTGTCTCCAGGAAAAAAGAGCATCAGCTTTGAACCAGTTTCTCTGGAGGATAAGTGATTCGCTAAGAATAAACTTGGAAACACTGTGTATGTTGGACTAGGCATCATGTGACCAATAGGAACATAATTTTCTAGTGAGGGGAGGTTATTGAAAAATATTTTTCTGGCTTGTTCGGATTATTACAGAACAAATTTATTAATAAATTCATCACATACTATTACATAATAACTGGTTTTGTTACTAAGCACTTCCCTGTACTCTTCTTGCTGAGAGCAGATCCTTTACAGCTTTTTACTCATTACCCATCCTTTGATCTGGCTTGTGTTACAAGCCAAAAAAAAAAATGCTGTTTATGTCCTGCAGGACCAAAATATAGAACTTGAGATCTTCATGTATCATAGTTAACCCCATTTCAACTCAAGACCTTCCCAAGAACGGTTCAACCTCCTCATTAAAAATTAAGCAAACATATTTCTTCAGAATAAAATTCAGACTCTGCTGGGAAGTCAAGACATTAAAAGTAATGAAGATTTTTTAATATTTTTTAAGAAGGTAAGCACTTTGGTAACTTTTTTTTTGACAGTTGTCTTTCTCATAACCTGGACTGCACTTAAGACAGATTTTCTTGCTTTAGTTTCAAACCTTGAGTTCCATCTGCTGTTTTGCATTCCCCCTTTAGAAACAAGAGGCCAGAAATGACAATTTAATAATGGCACACAGGAGTCATTTAGGTAATTAGCTTTCTTTTGCTTCTTAGATGTTTGTTCATTTTTTTTCTGTAGAAATATGAAAAATGTTATGAGTCATTCTAACAAATCCTTTTTTTCTTGCCATTTCCTTGTTTGCACTACTGGAGTTTATCATTACTTCTTTCTTGGTTTTTAAAGACTCTGTCTCAAAAGTGAGAAAGAAAGATTTGTGTATCAGGAGGAAATTCCCTCAGAATGAAAATATATGGATATATTCAACCCTCGTGGCAGTCTCCTAATACATACTGAATTTTGTCATGAGTTAACTTATTCAACTTTTGAGTGAAACAGACTGAAAGAAGAAAAATCTTTTAGGCCCAGGAGAAGTCTCTGTTATTTTGTCTTTTCATTCAGTCTGGAGTAGGATAAAATTACTAATCTATGAGGGAATGAAAATGTGCAGTTAGAGGAGACTGAAAGTAATTTTCTTGGAAAATTCTTCTTTTACTATGTCGGCCATATATTTTGCTTCTGTAGAAACCAAATTTGCAAGAAGAGATCCTCTTAAACAATTTGCAAATAGAACTGACAAGAAAAATCCAAACCAAACCAAATCTTTAAATTTCAAGTACTAAAATTCATGATGAAAATACTGTACAGATAAGAAAAGCAACACAAGCTTTTCCATATTTTCATATTCTGTGACCTTGCTTAATCTCACAAAGCACTGCGCAGCAGCATGGAAAATCTCCCATAATTTCTCTAACAAGATGATGTACACTTCATAGAATAGACAGTTGTTGACCTATTGTAGTAATTGTTTGGTTTCCAATTGCACAGCTTGAAGAACATCAGGTCCTTGTGAGAGTAGGTAAATATTATCAGTCAAATGCACCTCTTATTACTTCATTGTAGTCAAGCTATTCTAATAGAAATATATCATAAATTAGTTTTGTCCAATGTATAATTTATCCAGTTTATTTTTTACAAAAGAAAATTAAAATATCAATTAGCTGTTTTGAAGAGAAACAACAAAGAATATCGCAAAGGGCATTCAGATTATTTTTTTTAGCTTTGGATGCTAGCCAAATTCCAGAGCTCTCTAAAACGTTTGCATTTTGAGGAGACATTAATGGAGGGGACTGGTGTGTTTAAAGTGACCCTACAAAGACTATACAAAGACCTGTTACTCTGAATTCAGTAGGCAATACCTTGCTGATAGCTTCAGCACTGTTTAATTAAGGGTTCAGCTCAAGAGCTGCCCCTCTAAGTTCCCTTCTCATTTTCCTTCTCTGCCACTGAGTAATGAGGCGACCAAACAAGATGGAGCCAAACTCTTCTCAGTGGTGTCCAATGGGAGGACAATATACAGTAGGAATAAATTAAAAAATAAGAAATTTTATCTCAACCCTGAACACTTTCATAGTGTGAGGGTGGTCAAACACTGAAATAGGATGTCTGGAGGAGTTGTGGAGTCTCCATCTTTGAAGCTGTTAAAAAAACTGACTGGACAGTGTCCCAGGAAGTCCGCTATAGTTGATGCTGCTTTGAGCACGAGGTGCAGGGACTGGTGTATTAAATGGTCTGCAGACATCCCCTCCAACCTCAATTGTATGATTCTATGATTTATATGTAATTTAAGGTTTTTTCTGAATTTCTTGTTTGTATTCCATTGTATATATTATTTCTATAACCAACAAGCAATTCCACTTTCTGAATATCCTTTAGCTTCTTCTCTCATCCACATCATGCTTACAGTTCTCATATTTGTCTCTAAGAAACACCTTTATTCATTACACCAGCTTTCCTTATGACTCTTCTCTGCTCCTTACGCTTCTCTTCATCAACTGCCCGTAATATTCCACCCCCATTTCAAGACTTCTCCCTGCATACTGATAATTACATTCCAGTTCCAGAGAAATTCTTAGTCCTTTAATATATGCCTGATTCATATTAAATTATTAGGAAAACACTTGGGAGCAAAGTTTTCATCTGCATTTCTCTCTCCGCTATTTGTCTACCACCCTTGCTACAAGCTCTTTCATGAAAAATTCCACAAAAATGGACTAGGCATCCTTCAGCAGCAAAACACTGGCCCACAATAAATTACAATACCCAGAAAGCATCAAACACCACAAAACAGACTTGTTATTACAAGCAGACTGTTAACTCGTTTCTCATTCTGACTACTTATCACACAACTACTAGGAAGAGTTCTAGTAACATTTCCAAGATGCAGATTTAGCCTACAACCATGAGAGACACCTTAATTCTGCTTCAAAGCCTTTTGAAACTTCTTTTGATATTTTGTAGCACCCTCACCTCTCATCATCCTTCACTGCAATTATACTTTCTTACTAGGGGAGCAGTAAAAACTACTACTTACAGAGTCAAGAACTCTTCTACATGATTGGACTAAAAGACTCACTGGGCATTCAGTGAAATAAAAAAGTATTAACAAGTAAAGAAGAAAAAACACACACAAACCTGAAAATAAGATACTCAGAGAACCTTTTCTTCTTTTGCAATCAAGTAATGTGAAGAAGGGAACCTCTGACCTATTGTATCAAAGGATTTCTTTTCAGAATGAAGTTAAGAAAGTGGGAAATTGCAAAGATACTTGTTCAAACATGCACACGCAAAGATATTCCTCAACATTTTCTTTAGTATTTTCAACCTTTTTTCAAGAAACTTTTGTGAGTAATAAAAATACAACATGGTTATTAATAAGTTCAGATTCACTTTAAACAACTTGAAATAAGTCATAATAACAAGATTAAAAATGTGATAAAGCTCTCGCATCAACACTTGCCTTTCTTCTCAGCTGACCTTCACGCTGTCAACTGATGATTGATGTAATTTTCCCAAGAAACCCAGTTCACTAAGAACTGGGTGGAGGAAAAGTGATTCACAGAGTAAATCTGAATCTGGATCAAACTTTTAAAGAACATTTGGACATGAAGAAAGTGCACGAATGGAAAAACCAACCACTAATATGTCAGCAGTTGTCTCAGATCAAGGTGCTGTGTGAAATGCACTTCTGTGCACTTTGACAAGGTGACTGTGGCTGGTGAAAAATCACCCAAGGAGATGTTACCAGAAACACGAGAGCAGCAAGATAACGACACTTGCACATGGCACACCTTACAAACACTGTATCAACCAACTCCTTGACTTTAGTACGCTCGTACTTCAGTTTAGTTCTTTTCCTACCTGAAATCCAAATTCAGTGAATGACATATAAAAATGACACTAATGAAGAGCAAAAAAAAAAAAAAAGAAAGGAAAAAAAAAGAAAATGTGACTTTCTACTATCAACTTCTAATGGACAGAAAAATAAAGTTTAATTACAACAGTCGAATTCGAGTGTGACGACAGAGCCATATACAATTACTGAAACTTTTTTACAACTGCACTGGCCATAAATGGAGTTAAATAGATGTGGTTTATTTCTAAACTTCTCATAGAGATATAAACCAAACAAAAGGGACAGAAAATCGTTGTATGATCAATACTGAAAATACTGCAGTTACTCGAGTGGTTTCTGGGCATTTGTCTAACACACAGAAATAACAAGGCACTGGTACATGCTATGTACATGAGCAAAAGGCAAATTTTCATTCTAATAATGAAACAAATTATTTTGAAACACAAGGTAATCTGCTAGGTTTTAAATATTTCTTTGTCTTATGTAAACTGTGATTCCTTGGTGAAAAGCAGAATTGGTGACAAATTCTTCCTGTGACCATTGTATGAAATATAGCTACAGTGAGGAGCAAAGACTTCTTAGTGAGGAGAATGCAATTTTTATGAAAAAGAACACACCTATATAAGTATTTTATTTAGTCGGTTGAAAGAAGTGTTGCAGTCCACCTTTACATGTATATAGCTTTATCTTTAACCAAAACCAGATCTATTAAGTATGGATTTTAATAAAATAATAATCACATTGCCCTAAATATTGAAAGGTGCAGAGGATTTCAATGAACAGTAAGTTTTCTTTACTTATTTTTCAGGAGGAATAACTCCTGAAACTCATGGTGTGCTGCCAAACAAGTCTTCCTAACAAGCTGTTGGTGTAAAAACACTGTGATTCTGTCTTAATGACTCACTCCACCATTATTTTGTTTTGAACTAAGCTCCGTTTCTCAAATAATATCTTAGTCATTTTAAGAGGGTAAGATATTCCTCCAAATAGGGCTTCTTTTCACTAACACACAACTCAAACTGACAAACATGGAAGAATCTATTCCAAAATAATTATCACATGGGGGCTATTGATTATATGATGCTGAAATATGAAGGCACATTGTACTTCATACTCAGGTAACTCTAAAGCCAATGGCTGTTAAATTACATGATCAAAAAATGCCTCCTCTTCATATTTGAAACCAGGCCAAGAAATGTTGTAAAGTTAATAAACTGTCATGCTCGTTCTTCTATGCCATTTGAAAGAAACTCGAAAGAAAATTCCTTTGCAATAAAATGTGCAATTAAACAGGACAGAAAAATTAAAGCAAAAAAGGCTTAATCAGAGAAGTATCTAAACAACCTTGTCTTCTGTTTAAATATTCAGACATCTCTGTCTCAGAGATTAACAGCCAGTTCATACTCTGTAAAAAAAAAATAAAATGCAGAAGAAAACAGCAGCTTTCTCCTCTTTTTCTGCTTGAACTGCACTATTCAGTAGAGTGAATGAATGATTTAAATAGAAGTTCTCAAGTACACACAATATGCTTTGATTTGTATCTTCAGTAGAGTCACTGAAGCCAATTAACTCAACCAAGGTTTTGGCTTTTACCTGCAATATACAAAAAAAAAATGAGATTCAAGTGATTATATAACGAATAAGGGGTATCTACTCAGAACAAAGCTGGCTAAAAATGCGGAATTGCTTTTTCACTAAACACTTATGTTTGTTCAGAATTTGTTTTTAATCCAACTTGATCCTTTTTTTCCTTCCAAATAATTTTCCAGTGAACTAGAAATTCTGAGAACAGCCTTTTTAAGCAACAGAAGGACTGACTGTGTCTGCCTTTTTTTCTCACATATGATCAATCCTTATCTCCTAAGGTAGTGACAAAATCAGAAGACAGGAGGCTCTTTAACAGTAGGAAGGGTCAAGATGCTGGAAAGTCATCCCTCTCCACCCACCACATAGGACTAAATACCATTTTAAACAAGATATAAAATATTTTTTATCCTAATTCAATTTCACATCAAATTCTACTACTGTCAGTAGAAAAGTCGGCTGACAGTGGTATTACTCAGACAGTGCAACCTCAATTTTGGCAGGTCAGCAACTCATGACTGCAACAGAGTTTCTGTGGAAGTTCCCAATATCCCTAGTCAGGACCTGTGCTAAGGAAGCAGAAGACATCAGTTTGCATCTTGAAGAACGACAAAGCAAGTTACTTTGTGGCACGGAAAGGAGACACACTACCTTGCAGCACAGTGGAGAAGTCCTACCGCTGAGGCTCTGAGGCAGCTCTGAGAACCGCTTCAGTGCCATCAGGTCTCAGCAGTAATGGCCTGCATGTGCCAGCAGGAGGCTGCAGGTCCATCAGCCCTCTGCAACCATCCACATGGCTGGTAAGGGTGCAAGAACCTCTGCTGGCACCTGTCATTTCTACCTTCACAAGATGACTGGATCAATATGAATTAACACCAGTTGAGTCTGGCCTAGCAGCTGAACCTTCCACGAAATGGGTAGAAAGAACCTCACTCCTGCAAACCCCTGTGCCGAGACAGCCACAACACCCTCTCCCACGTGTTACACCTCCGTGTGTGCAATCAGGCAACTGCAGCTAAGAGCTCCCCTGAATCCATCTCTGGAAAGAAACATGCTGGAACTTCCACTGTGGACTCACAGGAGATTCAGTGGAGTCAAATATTTATCCTTTGACCTTTTACATTAAAAAGGGTAATTGAAAAAACACCAGCAACAAAAACCTGACTGTGCACATCCCTATAATGGCTTCAATATATTACTTCATTAGAAATGCAGAATATTATCTAGGAAATCCCAGGCCAACTGGCACCACAGTTATTAAGGAAAAAAAATCCCAATGGCTGTAAAGAGCCTTCTTTATTAACAATACTTTCTATTACAAGATCCCATCCTTCAAGCAGAGTGTTATTAGTAATGGCACAGGACATATATTTTGATTCATTTATTGAACCCTTTGGTCTTCTGATTTATTAATAGGGGACTTCTCCAGGTTGATGGGGCTTACTAAAATCCTGTTTAATTCTTCTTCATTTTTCCTTATTAGGCCCTTACACATTTTAAGCCACTACTTTTTATGTTTTCTGAACTCCAGGCAACTGAGCCCAAAGAGCCAGCACAGGAAGAGATTGCTGATTAAAAAAAAAAAGCTACAAAATTCTAAATATGCTTTAACTGGACACTTACTGGGGGGAACTTAACAGACAATTTTATTCAAATATCCTCCACTTTTTCCCTTGGGACAGTGATACTCTTTTTATTCTGCAGCTTACATACATACCCTCCCACTCATTTCTGCTAGTCAAAGCTTTCAGGCTAAGCTGATGACAAGTGGCAGTCCTAGCATGAGAGGACCACATGCTGTGGACATTAATGAATTTCCTTCAGGCCCAAATGGAAGTCTTGTAACCTTAGGTGGACTTACTCTTATCTTCAGTTAAATAAAAATATTTCACCTTATACAAACAGCTCAGCAAGATACAGAAACAGCAAGAGCCAAATGAGTGGAGGGATTTAGAGCTTTTCCAAGGTGTACTTCCAGTTAAACCATTTTCAGCCACTCATGACGGAATGCAGTAAATCTCTTACTCTGTTTTTTGGAATCCAACATGCTTTATCCAAAAGCAGGTGAGAATGGAAGACTGAGACGGTAGAGTATATTCCAAAGTTTATTTTTACTTCTGTGAGGGACGTCACTGAAGCATAACAGTAAATGGCTGAAGTAAAACAGCTATATGGCTAAACTCAGTGTAATGCCTCACCTATGGACTAGAGCATTTTGGAGTTTGCAGTGCCTTATAAGCTTAGATATTTTATGCCTTTCTAATTAGTTAATATTTCTATTTAGTTAGTCTAAAATGTAAAGAAATCAGAATACAGCAAGTTGCCTAAAGCAGCAGATAATGAGGATAGAAACATTCTTAGAAAATTGAAAGTTTTAACTATAGATTAAATGAACAGAGCTATGGCTTTCCTTCATTTAGCTGGACTTTTGAAAAACTTCAAACCCATGAATTCAAACCTTAGATGGAAGAAAAGAAACATGATTTCTGCTCATAATAATCTTCTTTATACCATGTCTGAGAAAGGAAAACAACAAAGTTTGTGTAACAAAGTGTTGGGCTCTAAATGGCCTGCAATAAGTACTGGGTATATAGTCTCTCTCATAGTACTAATAATTCACATTTATTGATGATCTCTGGTCTCACAGTGACCGTGATAAAGATTATGATGTCAAAATCCAGACATAAAAAACGTCTGGACAAACAGAATGTGCATCAGAAAGGTAGCAGTGTGATACTCAAAGAGTTTTAGCTTGCTGCAGGACATCAGAGAGCAACAAAGTCTTTACATCTATCCACTTTATCTTCCTGTTTTAAGTACCTCACGCTGGTTTTTATCATCAGGATAAAAAGAATCCCAGCAGTCTTCAGGTGACAACAATAACCTGGACTGGGATTTAAATGAAGGACTTTGCAGTGAAAGATTCTGTTTTTCATTAGCAACCATGTGATTCATAACTCATTTATCTTGCCCTTAAAATAAACCACATTTCTGAAACTGTGCCTTGACATCTCTTCTCTTTTCCTTCAGTTATGACAAATGGAAAAAAATGTACGACATGTATTTCTTCTCTGACTGACAGCTTATACAAATTATTCCTTTATGTCTTTGTAGTTTTACATTCAATATTTTAAATGCCTGAAATTGCATATAGTTGTATTGAATTCCATTAGGATCCCTGAGTCTGTCAGAGTAATAATATATTTGAGTTTTTGAACTTCATACATACTTCATTTCATTTACAATGGTTATGTTAAAAAGTCTATTTTCTCCTTTTAAACCAGGTACCGAACAAATTCTAATCATTATCCCATGAGATCATGAAAAATTACTATTTTTCTGTCCATATTTGAAATAGTCTTTCAGGGAGGGCTGCAACAGATGTACTAAAATAATATGCACCCATCCAAAGGTCTTTCAATAACTTCCCTAGTTTCCATGACACACCCAGGATTACCCTTCAACTTTGAGAACACAGATGCCATTCAAATGGTCCCTTCAATTAAGCCACAGGAGATACTCCCCACTGCCCTAAGAAATAAGGAAAATGGGGCCCTAAGGACTGCAGAAACAAGAGGAAATAAAATTGTACACTAATGTTTGATAATCTGCATATCAATAATAGAATATTGTTTTACTCAGGCTCCCAATGTTAAATAGAGCTAGTTAACTAACAAATACTGGAAAAAGTCATTCAGCCAATTTCCACCCATTACTGGATGATCTTGCAGTAAATACTTGGTCATTTAAAGCCTTCAAGGTCATACACTGCAATCAGTCTGAATGCTGAACTTTCATGCATTAAGTGTGAGAATGCACGATATATGCAGTTTTCAGTCAGGAGCTGGAAATCTTCTTTTATAATTGTATCAAGAGATGTTTGGCATACACGTTATGAACAACATATATGCAGGCTTTGAGAGAAAGGGCTTTTTATAATAGGCCTAATACATGGACATAATATATAAACATAGCACGTACCAGGAGTAGATCAGGAATTAAAATTGTTATAAATCTGAACTCCTACCAGCAAGGAATAGAATATTTGAATTATGCATAATGTGGGGAAAAGGAAAACAGAGCAGTGCACATGCACACACTAAATTACAGGATGAATATCAGAGGCCATCATATTTCATCCTCTACCTCCCTTTCACTAATAAACCCTGCCAATGAAATAAGCCTCAACAAGTTTTTCTTGTGCTTTGTCAGTTCCTCTTGTTCACTGCACCTTACATATCATACTGATTTACTGGTCTTTTCATAGCCCATCTCTCCTGAAGAATAGTTTTTCCACAATGCCTCAAAGAAGCAAACAAATAGCACATATTAAATTCTGTGACAAATTCTTCGTCAGTCTTTGCAGTACATCCTGCCTTCCTGATTTTCAATATCACAGGTTACACATTTCCTTTGTCTGCTAACATATACAGTGACAATTAAGAAAGACTCAATCACCATGATAATCAGCTCCTTAAGCTGGCAGCCAGAGGCTATTGCTAAGGACAGGATATATTGATCAACATCCGCAAGCTCATACAGAAAAACTCAGTAGAAGACAAGACCTGTCTCAAAATTATTTAGAGTAAAAAGCAAAGGCTGGCACTCAGCTGCACAGAGAATAAGCTGCATCTCCACCGCAGCAAAGTAGGTGCAGGGCACAGCCAGGGCAGGCAGAAGGCTGGCCATGGGCTGTGCATGTGGCTGAGGTCACCCCACAGGCCTCTCCTCCACTTTTAGCCAGATGCTTGTAAAAATCATTCTCATGAAGGTGAAGGCAAAAAGGTAGGAGAGACCAGGGCCAAGGGGAGAGAATACATCCTGCTACAGGAAGCTTGGATGTCCAAGGGGACAAAAACATGAAATTCATCATTTTTCCCTTCTGCCTTCCATAGTGAGTGGATTGTGAAGTCAATAGAAGTTTTTTCAGTTTAAGTAGCTGTTATGCTCTGTATGGCACCTCCTCATAGCTCACAAGAACATCCTTTCAGCCATATGTCATCTGCAGGCAGAATATGCCCAGACAACGCAGCTCCAGTCTCTCCCAGCATGGTCCAGTCTCTAGCACCAACGGCCTTGTTCACGTTTATCCACTTATGACTAAATGTTTACAATGTTAAAATAAACCTGGTTTGATTTTGAACATAAGCATTGACCAAATCATGACTGATAAGTTTGGATCATGCGGACATATAGTTGAGCATTATACCAACTGTCTCCTGGTGAAAAGAGATCTTTGTGTATAAGAAATTTCTTTTATGCTTTAGCTTTTTGCCTGTCCTCAGGGATTATGTCATTATTGATTAGATGCAAAATTAGATCATAACCTGACTAAATAAAATTTCCTTTCATATGACAGTTCTTTGGTCTCTGCTTTCCATGTCACTTTATTACTCATGCAAATTATATTAAAATTTTAATTTTCCTTTTCATCTAAGAAGAAAAATCAAGATACCAGACTGCATCCAATTTACATCTATCATTCATAGTGATAGAACAAAAATAAACTTTTCTTCACATAAGAAATCAGCATTGCTTCACAGCTTTGATAATAAAGACAATGCAATCACTTGCATAAAAAAACCTCTAAAACACGCTTTCCCACTTCTCTAATTCTTCTCCAAGTCTACTTGTCACTATTTGGCAATTCCTGACACTTAAATGGAAGCTGCACATTGTTGCCAAGAAGAACCTTATCCCAGAATAGTACGGTGTTAGACGTCTTGATTGTATTGTCTCCACAGTATCTGACTTTGCACATGGTCGGGAAAATAACAAATCCTAGCAGAAATAGATTTTCAAGTAATACAACTCTGTTCTATATAACTTTTTGTCCTTATTTATCATGCTGACTGATATAAACATGTCAAGCATTGCATGGCAAAGACTGACAACACAGAAGATTTCAGGTCAGATATTCACTAATGTATCTGTAACAAAACCATTTCCTATGAACAAAGCATGTTGAAGTCAGGTCTTAGCCAGATAGCAAAGTTGTGTTCAGCTGGAAAAGAAGGAACAGGCTAAGAGAACTTCAAAATATTTTTAACTCAAATTCTGAAGTTAAAATTTAGGTGAAATTTCCCACATGATACCACTGCACAGAGCCCTACAAGCTCTGCCTGTTAGCACCCGAGCAGTGTGAAACCCTGTGCCAGTTCTGAGAGGGAGTTTTGGGAGAAAAAAAGAACGTAACAAATGGGAAGAAAATTTGGCCTCTGACCTGATTAAAAGTCAGTTTTAGAGGGCAGTTGGGTTTTAGTCACAAGCATGTCTACCGACAAGCATATCTGTAAAGCATAGGCTTGTCTTTTTTGACCATACTGTTCAGCTACAGATATGTTAAACAACTAAAGACCATGTTGATTTCTTCACCAAACCCACCTGAAAACCGCAACAGCAACTAAGGTACAGAGGGATGAACATTCTTATTATTTTTACGTTACAGTGAAACCTGGAGAAAGAACAAAATAAAGTTAGGGCTTAAAGAAAAATCTAAAGCAAAACCTGAAGGAAGCAGAGAAATTATAAAATTGCAAACAGAGAATCAGAAACCACTCCACAGAGTAAGCCATCCTGATGCTACAATGCAAGTCATGCTTGAAAGGAGAAAATATACCTTTGTACAGAAAAAGAACAGTCTATTCACTTTTAAAAATCCCATGATCAGAAACATGATGTCAAAACAGAAGGTGTTCAGGTATTTCTGTGCTTCTGTTTCAGTTTTAATAGATGAAATATCCCCAAGAAACAGGAGAGAAAAAGGTCAGCTGAGCTGAACTGCATGAGGGAAAGAGTAACTAATGGAGGGAAAAGAAGTGATGAGGAGAGAGATGCACTCTAAAGGCAATACCTTGGAGAGCTGAGGAACCTACTTTTTATTTCTCATATTTTGTCCCTGGCCCATTGTACAAATACCAGCAAATCACTGAATCACTTTGCAAATTTGAGACAAGTTGTGCTCCTTGCCAGCTGGAGAGAGGAAAGATGCAGAGGCAGAACAGAATAGCTCCCATGGCATTGTTGTAATGAGATTTCTCATATCACCAGCAAATAGTCCCAGCAGAAAATACTTTTTACTATTGGGGCTGAATTATTTATTTTGTAGATGCATGTAAAAGCCACCATTGGGGCTTGCTTAGTTCTTTGGTATAATGCAAAGCATACATATCATGGAAAGGTAACCACTGCCCCAAGGAGGTGACAATCCATCTGTAATGTGGGGAGTAGCAGATGGAGGCCTCCAAAAACATGTGGGACAGCATAAGGTGAGCACAAAACAATTATAGTTAATGTCACTTCTCGCCACCTGCTATATCTCACTGAGTGTTCCTTAGTCAAAAATCCATCTACTATTACTATGTTAGCCACAAACTTGACAGAGCTGTAACTCCTTTTCCTTTGCCCTGGGAGAGTGCTACAAAACCCAGCCTACCCTCCAGGGCAATTTCAATTCATGCAGGATCCACACAAGTACCCAGGGCTTGCTTTCAGAAACATTCTTCCAGAAGATATGGTTCCAGAAAGAAGCCAATCTGATGAAAATGAAACTCTGCAAAAACATTAATTCCATTTTGCTGAGGTTTTTTTCCAGCTGTGTCCACAGCAGAGTTAGAGACAAATTATCCTGTACAGCCATTATGATAAAAATTAAAATACTCCCCCTGAACATGAAAATTTGTGTAACACAGGCTACAAACTGTCCAATTAGTTTTCAAGGCCCATGAGCATGCATTTACGGTCACGTTAGTGGTCATTGTGGGTGGGGTGACCTGTTCCACCTTGTATGACTAATGAACTCTTCACTGGGGTGGGAATATGAGTCTGGTGTGCCCACATGCCTATTAACTGTGACACCCTCTGGACCACAGTGCCTGTCTCACATGCTTTAATACTAAAATGAAAACGTTTCAGCTAAACACAGTGATAAAGTGAGGTCTCCTACTGTCTTTGGGATGCTGGAACTCCCTGTCCTGGTTTCTAGCTCTAGTCAGTGTTTAATTATTGATACAAAAATAGATGGCTATAAATAGTAGAAACTGAGGATTATTCACCCTTGCTGCTAGTTCAGTGGGTAAGTGGGTAGGAATTATTTGAGTCCTGTATTTCTGGTATGTGCTTTTGCAGCTACAGTGCTAGTTCCAAGGGGAAAGGGCTTGCCTCTTTTCCTAAGGGGTATGCAAGATAGAAGAAACATTAAAAAAAGAAAAAGAAAAAAGCCTGATTATTTCTTAAAGACTACTTAACACATTAAAAGCATCTTTTCATCCAACTTCAATTTTGGTACTAACACATGGTCTAATTTTCAGAAGTATTAACAAGTGTCACCTACCTTGTCACCAAGAAGTGAATTTGAAGTGAAGATGAGGTAATGAGGCTTTAGGTTTTCTGCGAAATGCAGAAAAGTACAATGCTTAGCTTTGCTTTGCCTGGCTGCTAGGTTTGCAGGGGAGGCAGGAAATGGTGTTTGCTTTTGTTGAGGTTTTACTAATTACCTGAAGAATATTAAGTACTTTTAATCAGCTAGAAAGAGTCATAGAAATGTAAAATTCTGAACTGTTAATCTTCTGAGCCCTGCTGGTGACCAGTAAAGGAGGATAAATAAAAGGATAACTAAGTTTTCCCAAATGAAGAAAAGCTTAGTCTTGTAAATGTTTAAGACCTTACACACCTTTCAGAAAAGGAGCTTCCACACTACTCCCTGTTTTTCTACCCTCTAGAGATCTAACTCAACACTCAGCTCAGGGGCAAGGAAATAAAATATCTTACTAGAGAACATAACAAAGTTGGCAAAAGTTCATATGAAGAGAGAAACATAAATGTCAGTGAAAACGAAGATTTTTGTTTGCAGTATTCACAAGCTAGTCTAAAATCTGGAGGCAACCATATCACTTGAATCTTTCACTGCAACAAGAGAAGAACAATTAGAGAATAGAGATTACTGTAAACATGTCAGAAAGTTCTGAGTGACATTTTCTTTATGTAGCAGATTGTTACGAGTCGAACTTTCTAGTATGAGCAAAACACCTTCTATAAGTGTGAGGTTTTTAACAATATCTCCCTAAAACTTTTCCTCACTGTATCCATTTAACTCCATAATGCTCTTTTCTTCTTTTTTCTTTTTTTTTTGTTTTTTGACAAGCTTTTTCAAATTTGAGAACAGCAAAGAAGATTATTAAAAAATAAATTTATTGACTACATTCTTCTACTTTTTTCTTTTTCCAAAGAATATATATACATATATACAATTTTAAAAACTATTTCTAATAATTTTTTCTAAAACAAAATAGCTTAGTGTACCATTTATGTGAAAATATTACAAATGCTTATGTAATATTATTAAATTTACATCTTACTCCTCGCAATGTTATTTACATTTGCTATTTGTGCTTTCATGTTACTCATTAAAATAATAGTACTGCATCTCCTGGCATGATGACAAGTTGCAGTTCTTACATGTTCTAGCAGGGACACATTACTGGACAAGAAAAATAGTATTCACATATAAATGACTGCTTCTTCATTTATGAAACATTCTCCATATTTTCATGTTAATTTAGTCAATGTTCATTAATATTTTAATAAATTTAAATGAGTCTTCATCCATTCAAAAATTTATGAACAATGACTGAGTGCAGGATTTGAAAACTCGTCAAATGGATTTTGCTGTTTCTATTTATAAAAATATTCATGGATAATGTTCTGGATACGGTTACCATCTGCAGCTCTCACTGGCTAAAGGTAGGATTTGAAAAAGCATGCTCTTAGTGCAACATCTGCAAGCACAGACAAAAATTAGGCTCCATTTCAGTCAGCTGGAATGGTGTAAGTTGTGGGCATAACGCAAGAGAGGATCCCAGCACCAAGGGTGAAAATTACAGACAAAAGAAAGCGGAAGCACAAAATCAGAGGAATCCTGGGAATGATTCTGAGGAGTTAGATGTGCTTTTCTTGTAACTAATTCTATGCAGGTATATAATAAAGGTTGTTGTTATCCTGTATGAATACAGAAGATGAAGTTACCTAATATCAGTCTGGGCACGTTTCAAAACTCAAGGAAGGAAACAGTATTAGCAGTGGGATCAGTATCAAGACACTTACTGATAAGGATGACAGGCCTTCCGAAACCAGGCACCGAAGAGCCGTGTCTCACCCACGCTCTTGGCGCTCCCATCCTCTCACCCCTTAAGAAGCCTGAGAAGCCTGCCAGCTCTCTATCTTAGCATCCCTTCATTCCAATAATCCCAGAAACACTGTCTTCAAATTCTAAACAAATTTAATCAAAACCAGTGGTAACCTTTCATTGATTTGAGTAAGAACTGGTCAGGCCTTTCAACTGGGAGATGTGTGAGGCAAGAACTTAGCATTTTTTCATGCACTAATTGTATAATAATTAATAAAAGTAAATTAGATCAAATATAACTTAGAGAAAACCACTCTCCTGAATTATGGCTGTTGAAACACAGCCAGAGAAGCACTTTCAGGAGCCTGCTTGGCTGTGCAGTGCTGATTTAATTATGATGTTTAGACGTGGTCTGCTACAGAGATACCTGCTGCAGCTTGCAAGGTACACCAGAGCTCAGAGAGACGAGCTAATGTGTCACCAGTCAGCAAGACAGAAGTGCACTACACCACTATGTGAACTAATAAGGCTTATCTTTTAGAGGATTGTGTAAACTGTTCCCTTAGTTTGGATCCAAGAAAATTCAAACCAGTGATTTAAGTCTGAAATTAGGGTTTCCGAGAAATTTTGTCAAAACTCATCCTTGAAAATTATTTCTGCATTTATACATTACTGCACATGATTTTGCATATTTTTAGTGATTTGGACATAAAATCCATGAGTCCATCTAACTAACTCATCAAGTACTACAGTCTTTCATCCCGAAAATTTCTTCCAACATACAGCTGTGGAGATATAGCAAACAGCTATAGAATCTACTAATAAAAGCTTAATGCTACAATCTCATCATTTTAACAAAAGTAAATAAAGACCATGCACTGAAAAAAATATGCTAAGTGCTAACTTTAATATACATTATGTATTTTTCTGATCTCAGGAGATGTAATCTAAAAAGCAAAACAAATTTTCTTTCCTATTACTGATAAGGTGTTTTCTCTTTTTTTTGCTGTCTTTTGGGTTGTTTTTCTTTTTAAGTCACTAATGAAAACAGGCAATCCTGTATTTTGTTTCATAGTGCTTCCCTAGGGGCAAAGATAAACTTCACTCTTATCTGTTCTTTTGTTGTTCCTAGAATGATTGCTCTGTTCATTATATTGTTTGATGTTGCCATCTCAGCTTTCCAGTGCCTGATTTGTTCACTTCATTCTCAAAGTTATTAGGTTCTTCATTCCAAAAATAAGCTGATTTTCTCATTTAAAAGCCAATGTCATCTTTGTGTATCATGGATTTACAGTTCACAGTGTTAATAGATCATGGAAACAGTGACATAAAGATTAAATTATGAAAATGTGTTTCACTTGCATAAAAAAGAAACAAGTGATAGTGCCATATAAGTGAATATAGATCATTACTGCACAAATATCATAATCAATAGGTACCCATAAGGCACCTGAGTTACAACCCTCAGAAATTCACAGAATGCGAAGAAACTTGGGGATTATGAGGTAGAGTGCGCAGGCCACTCTCCATTCTCCCAGTGTGCACCCACCCAGCTGCACAGCGAATTTCCCTCTGAGGCGGGAATGGAGATGACTGTATCTCACCCACTACACCTGTGCGTATGGATTCTGGAGCACAACAGCAATCAGAATGGTGCTTCTACCATTTTGAGTGATCAGTCCTTTCCAAAAACAAATACAGTTAAGACACCACTGCCTTTTTTTTTTTTTTAAGTATTTTATGTATCCCAAACCAGCATTTCTCAAGAGGACTTTATATGTAACAACTGAGTAAAAATATGGTGACTCAGCTGTATTTTGACTTGAACTTTCAAAACTGTGAATTTTCTTCTTGAAAACACTCCTCCAGACATCCTCTGCAATGGTAAAAATAAACAAAAGTACTTAAACTCTTTCATAAGATATTTTCTAAGTATAAAAGAGAATTACCAATTAAATAAATAATGCTAACAATCCCAAAATAAAATCTCCAATCTGCTGTTATGTGTTAACATACTGCTTTTCTTATGTGTCTTTAAATAAAACCAACCAGAAATAACAAGGAACATTGGGATTGTCTTTTACAATGCAATCTTTATGTAATGGCTAAACTTCAGTTTCATACAGAAGAACATACCACGTAACAGCCTGACAGAATGCCACCTAGCTTTGTCTTTTTAAATGCTCACCACAAATCCTACAAGATCATGAGTTCCCAAAGGCTAAGGCATTAGTAAAGGTTAGTGGCCAAGATCTACATTGCCTTCACAGCATAAAGGAGCTTGAGCACTGCGTGTGCAACTTATTTCAACAGCTCCTCCTCTTTGGTCTATGTGCACACAGCATGGCAGTCTAATGCTTGGCTGTGCAGACAAAATCCAGGCAACAAGAAGGCCAGCACATTGTTATACAACATTTGGAACCCCAAAAAGTCAGTGTCAAGGGGTTCTCCACTACCATTTCAACCTTCTTCTTGTAAAGATACCACCATGAATCCTCCTGCCACTTGAATTAGCAAGCTGATACTTACACACCTGCTGAGAGCTGCTGACCCCCTATTAATGTCACAGTCATCCTGGCTGTGAATATGGGCTGAGCACACTGGCTTTAGGCTGTGGGTGTGCAGGCATCTAAGGCATACTCAGTCCTTTTCTTGGGTACTTACTAGCTGAAACTGCTCTGACATACTTTGAGCCCGTTCAGTTCAGTGAGCTGGCATCAAACGCCAATGTTTTTCATTATGGGGAGTTAATTCTATGCCTTATCAGTGAGCTGAACTCAGTTCCTGCAGCCAAATGAGAAGAACAATTCTGTGTTGCTCCTACTTAGAAATGGGTAGGTTCTGTTCACCTTTATTACCTCATCCATCTTGTAGGTCTACAGTACAAAAGTTGAAAGAAAGGCACCTTGCAACCCAACCATATGAGGATGTCAAGGTGAGCAGGGGTAGGAAAATAAAGACAGCAACTGCAAATTGAATTAGAGGTCAATTCAAAAGCATGAAACTTGAAAGTCTCTCTTTAGAACAATGTCATAAATGCTTTTTAAGGGAAAACTTGCCAGCAACAACCATCCTGTTTATTTGTGTCTCATTAAACATCCTAAACAGCATGAACAGGTCAATCACCTGGAGCTGACATTTATTCAAATTTGGAATTACCCATTCTGTAATTTCAGCAACCAGAAGTACACACTTTTACAGAAATGAAATCAATTTTATCCTGGTCTGCAACACTTATGCTGCATACTTGCGTTTCCTTTCAGGGTGCTATTCCCAGCCATGAACTCTGCTCTCCAGAAAGGATCAGAGACAGCATGAAAAGTATGAAGTCTGAAACTATTATGACAAGGTATAAAGTATCATGTTAATATGCAGTGTCTGTCACAGATTAATTTTAATGCACGAGCCCTTGGGTCACATCAACATCACAAAGTTTTCTGGGTCACCAAATTAAAAGGCAAGGCATCATCTCTTTTTGACACAGAAGCAGTTCATTAAAAATATTTGCAGAGATATAGGAAAGTAATCTTGGTCAGGCATTGCTTTGAAAATTCTTCAAGTTATGACGGCTTGAGTAGAGACTCGAACAGAGACAAGGTCTTCTGGGAAGAAAAGTCAAACTTGAAAATTAAACTAGATTAAAGTTCTCAGCTGGACTTTGTTCTCAGAGGTGAAGTACACTCTGAGAATGTGTAAGTTCCTGGCATATCCTGTACAGACCATAAATGCTGATTTTTCCATGATTTTCTGAACCTACTGTATCTCTGATTTATAATGAGAACAATGTTGGTGGTCGTTCAAGAGTGATTACATTTTCTCTGCAAATAGTACTCTATTCCAAGTGTCAATTTTGATGAATAGTCTGTCAAGTTATGACACAGTCAAAGAGTTGAAACAAATCTATCATCACATGGTGTTTGTCATTAACAAACCATTGTACTTTCTTGAGCATCACATTAATTTGCTTCTATTTGTGAGTAGAGCTACACAAAAGTATTGGAGTTTCTTGCATTATCTAAGCAAATTGTCAACTATAATCAGAAAGGTTATATTTTGCAGAAAACATTAATTCACTCTTTTTTATAAAAGTTGTTTCAAATATTTTTGAATGTCTAAAATGAGATAATTAGAGCTCTAAGCCACTGCTACTGTCAGTCTTCACAATAATTATCAAGAACATTAGCAGAAAATAAATGAGTTTCTAGTGTCAAGTTACCTGAATACAAAAATTATTGTAGCTGATAAAAAAAAAAACCCTGGAGAAAAAACAATCAATATAACACAAGCAAATAGTGATTTCAAGTACAAGATTATGGAGAAGATGATCACAGACATCCATCAGATACCTTCCAAAATCTTTACTGTGTCTGAACGGAGCCTGTGTACTTGCACATTCAGCTGCTGCGCTCTCGCCTATTACATGTCAGCAATGGCAAACTCAAGGACTCAGTACAGAACTCTGAAGTTGACCAGAGTTTGCAAAGAAGTTGCCTTGAAGGTGTCTGACACATCAAAAAGATGATAGAAAATGTTATTAAAATGTATATTTAACTATAATGATATTCTGAGAACAGTAGTCAGTTTATAACAATCTCACATGGTTTTGCCATTCTGTTTTGCTTTTCTACACTCTTTGCTTGTTTCTTTTATGTCAGTGTCCTTAAGATTGAAAACTGACCAAATATTTATACTGGTCCATAAGCGTATTCATAGACTTTTAACTTTCGACACCTTTAAATGTGGAAAAAAAAAAAAGAGAGAGAGAAAAAAGAGTTTAGGCACATCAGAAATTATAACTGCATACTCAAAATTAAGAAAAACTAAATGTCTTTCATCAGCCCTTCTTTGAGAGAGAGGTTGATATGGCATCTGAAATCACAGCTATTCCACATAAAGTCATTGTCAGTATAAGTTGTGTTGCCAATATCTTCAAACTGAGAGAAATATGGCAAGAGAGACATTGTCCATTTTTTTTTTACCATTTCTGTTGCGCTCTGTTCTAAGAAGAATCCTGATAGCATTAAAGTTTGCACATGCACTTCATTTTGTGAAGGCACTAAGTACACCTCAAAGTCCTTGTTTGTCCTTTGACAAATATTACTTTCATTATTCTTACAATCAACCTCCAGACACTTATGGTGGTTTTGTTTGACTAGTTACATTGTTCTTCCCTCATAGCTGACACCTATGAGTAGATAGAATAGTCTAGCAGTCACCTAGACAGAATTCATTAACTTTGCTGATGATAAACCACAGTTATCCACACCACATTTGTAATACATCACCTAATTAGTGATATGCAGGAGATCCCAAGGGATCAAGCATTTTCCATTCTTCACAGCTCTTGTCTGGCTAATGTTTGTCCTTCTCTCTCCCAAAAAAGAAATCTGTTCTACCAGATGCTGAAACAGCCCACACACCTTTCGAGAACGCTACTACCCAATATTTCTGAGCTTGTATGACACGACAGTTTACTAGCACAATTGCAGCAGGATACTGTTGCAGCATATTGCAGTCTCCTTGCAATGCTACTGCATAACCCCCCACCTTAAACCTCCTTTTTAAATTTATTAAAATGAAAAACAAATTAAAAAGTATTTTATGAACTATTTACTTACAAATTACTGGTAGCAGATCTGAAACAGAATTTTAAAATGTTTTCTTTCTACAGAAATGTAAAAAAGTTCTGTTTAAACCCATCTATTTTTCCGTTTGTCCCCCAGAGCTTTCCTTTCTGTTCCATCTAGTTAAGAAGCTGTTGGGATTCTTGGACAGTTGGATACAATTCATGGCTATGATCTCCATCTCATTAAACCCTTTCACTGAGTGAGGACCATCTCCAAACGGATTTGTAAGTATATACCCATTTTCCCTTAAGAATTCTTTTTTGTAGCCATACTTTTCTGAAGACTAACCATGATTCACACATGTAATAATTAATTACAATATCCCACTCCTCCCCCAAGGCAATCAGCTGACCCCTAGCTCATTCTAGAAACACAAATATCCATAGGGAATGGCTAGGCAGACTTCTCCTAGCTGGACCACAAACAAAACATGCAGATTTCAAACAGAACAACAGATTTCACCAGTGGGTAACTCAATGAGTAAACATTTACCTGAGTGGCTTCCAGGGCAGTGTTCAGACCTCAGCCTGTAATTTTGACAGACTGAGAATGATCCCATGCCAGCATATGAGTAAGAGGGAGAAACATTCATGTTGCTCAATGCTAGATGTGGAGAGAGAATCTTAGCTGGAGTTAGACCCAAAGTTTTGGGTAATAATGATCCTAGGATTAGTGATGCATTGATATAAGACCTCTGCCACAATCGTGGACTGGAGGGAACAGATATCTGTATGGAAAAATCTAGAAAATTAATCAAGCTTCTGCAAAATTGTGGATGAAAATAAGCAAGTATGAACATAGAAATGGTTAAAAAACAGTTGTGCTAGTTAGTTTTGCCACAGTATGTCTCTGCATCCATATAAATTCCTGCCTTGATCCTTTTCCAAACACAGGAGCAGGGAAAGTAACTGAAGTTTTGAAAATGGCATTCATAATGGTTTTTACTTGAAGTATTTGTGGTCAGTACCTCTAAACCTGGTCTTCATAATCCAACCTGTATTTCAAACTAAGTTAGAGCAATAAAAATAAAACTATTTTGTGGCTAGAATGATTTATCTTTGCTATTAATATGACAAACAGTGACACTGTCACAGTCAGTAAGACTGAGATACAAGAGTTCTATGTTCTTTTTGCTGAGAGCCAGCTTAAGGCTTCTGAGATAGGTAAACATGAACCTGCCAGGAAGGAAGATGCCTTATGACCTGGGTGAGGACTGGGCTATTCCTTTCAGGTAAATGGTTGTTGGGAAAGGAAAAGAAGGCATTCAAACGCAGCAGGCATTCTTTGTGATATAAAAGGATACCTGAAATAACCTCTGTGAAGATCTCTGTCCCTCCCTCAGCAGACAGTAACACCTCTTTCACCCATTAATTGAAGGTAATGGTAACACTAGCTGACAATCTGACTTTTCAGGGTTCCTGATTAGATAAAGTGGTCTGTCTGCTTTGCTCCACCATAAGCAAGGTGCCTAATTTTCCTCTATTTAGAGGCAGGCCTATCCTTTATTATCTGATAAAGGAAATAATTCTGATTTCCAGGATTGCACTGTTGTCATATAGCAGAGGCTATGAATCCTCCAGCCAGANAATGAAGTAATAACCTCTGTATTACTTCGTGCATTGGAAATGCACTTAAATCATAGGCAGTTCACCACTGCCAAGAGTCCAAAATTGTGCACAGAGGTTTTTCACTACATCATGATGGATTTAAGTATTTATTTTTAGGTTCCCTAGTTTGGAAGCTCTGAGACTGAGATCTCTCACATTTTCCACAAATATATGATTACAGCCTAAATATTTTTTATCTAAAGAAAACCTTCTCTCCAAATTAGAAACTGTTTCAAGACTTTTAACAGATTATCCAAAACCCAATAGTGAATTGTGCTTTATAAGTACATTTAACAGTCTGCCAGACAGGATCTTCATAAAGAAATGTGGAGGAGAAGGAGGAGATGTAAGAAAAAAAAGAAAAAAGGAGGAAAGAGTACAAATGTACTGCATTCTTAGTTATCCAAAGGTGAACAGAGATTCAAAACTGATCAAACTGTCACAGAGAAAGTCCTTTCTTTTAAAGGCAACAAAAAGCATTATTTTCCCTTTTACATAACTGGTCTGCTGTTAGCTCTCCTGTCACCATGGAGACTACCATTGCTGCTGCTGGTGCTGCTGCTGAGTTTGTCTAACTGGTCAGTATGTGTTTGTATCACCACCTAATATCAAGCTGACTCTCCAGTAGAGAAATTTATATTTATTACAAATTAATGTCAGTCTAGTAAAAGAAATTACTTGATTTTCTTGTGTTGATTTTTCTATTGTTGCTTCCTTAATATCATATACAAATTCCTATGAATTTACTTTCCTTAATCTCTTTCAAACACAAATTCCAGGGCTGATACAAGTGTAATGAAGGGACTGCTGCTTTCACTGCAGGTGGTCCCACCTGTTTGTATTCTCATCTTCCATTTATCAAATAGTATAGAAAAAAATTACAATGATTTAGTGTGGTCAGCTGACAACATGATGTCTGAATCCCTTCCTCAAAGTAGTACAGACAAGATACTAAATCTTACTGAACCATTCAGTTTCTTCCTGGTAAGAGAAGAGAATGAAACAATATCTGATGTTCTCTAACAAACACCGTCCAATGTACTTGCAGATATACCTAAAAATCAGAAATATATATTTATTTTCAAGTATTCAATCATATATAAAAATTAAAGCATTATTTACATAGTTATTTATAAAATACTAACAGAGTCTTAAAAGTATCCTTTCAACACCAGCAGCATAAGAGTTTCTGCTTTTCTTTTGGAACAACCTCAACATAGACAATAGTGGCTTTATTCAAAACTTATGGAGTATTTTAGATAAGGCATTCAGAAATGTAAAATAACTTGCGGAGCATTCCTTTTCATTTTAGTACCGGTTTCTTCACAAGAGGAAAACAGTACAGATATTCTCCAAAGTGATAATGAGAGCCTAAACGATTTGGAAGCAGAGAAACAAAAGTTTTAAAATTTCCCCTCTTCAGACTCCCTCAAATGAAACTGCTATGGTCACAAGAAAGAGCAGGCACTACATAGTCTCACGGTAATACCTTTTTGGATACCCAATTCTGGTTTCTTTCCTGAAACTAACTTTCCCTATAGTAGCAAGCAACGTTTTTCACCTTTCCTAGAAACACAGGGTTGGCCACTGTTACATGGGTGACTGCTGACGTGACTCATGTTGCTCACATTTTCATCATGTCTTGTCTGGACCACAGTAATGAGACACAGATGGACATGCCACCCTCAACGCTTAGCAATTGCCAACTAGTAAAGATCAGCACAACACATCTCCTCTGCAGAATATGTTACCATGAGATAATCAAGCTCTTTTCTTGTTGTCTGTTATTGATTTCCATGAAATTGCAAATCAGGTGCAAGGTCTTGTCTTATCTCTTCAAGTTTAAGAACTTGTAACACTGCAAGATGACAATTGTGCTTAATGACGGCATCTGGGGTGGTACATGAGAAAGCTGAGGAGACAAAATTGACCTAGACCGGGAATGTGGTTTGGGATTTGGGCAAGAATTTTCCGAATAGATATGAAAATTCACAGGTTTTGCTACTCTCTCTTCCTAGAACAGAGGTTACTGCTTTGATATCAACTTGTCTGACACATAGACAATGTTCCTTTAAAGGAACCTAATTAAAAACCAAAACTAGCAAGCTTCAATCACCACAGACAGTGAAATGACTGAAATATACTGCTGACTCCTTGCTTCACTAGCTGAGGATAAAGCATCCACTGAGGGAATATATGATGAACATTAGCCATGTTGGCTACTGAAGAGAGCTTAGACATTGGTGATGAGCAAAAGTTATAGACAGTGTTGACTGTCAGCCGAACGTCAAAGAAAAATGCTTAATTTCTCCACCAAGAAAGCACAGAACAAAAAATTCCCATAAACACAGTGGAACAGAGGAAACAAAGTATGCTCTTGCTTAACCAGGACTTTGAATAAGGAGATGCATTTTACTACCTGTAGAATGTAACCTTTTCATGAACGGCAGCACAGACTATCAGCCATTATACTGCACAAATAATGATCTAACCCTGAGGCTTCTTACACCAGCAAAATTTTACAGTGTGGACCAAAAAATTGTGCTGATCAAAGCTACAAAAAACAACATCCGTCTCTCCAGGCTATTTCTGCTTTCAGCCTTAGTATACACATTCTGAGTCTGCAATGCCAAATCTCCCTCTTCCTGGGCATGAATCACTGATTTATTTCAGGTCCAATGATACAATACTTGCTACACAGTTATGCAGCCTAAACAGAAGGGCATTCCTCAGTCTTCCTGCTGTACCCCTTCAGAAAAACATTATCAGAAGGGCTATCATCAGTCTAAACAACACCCTAGAACCTGTACTGGTTACTCATTTGAAATGTCACTGAAACCTCCTCAGCCTGATAGGATTTATTTGACCATTGAGCAGCCTAGTATGACTTGTACAGATTCTTCCTTACAGATAACCCATAACAGTCCCTCTCAAAATAATGCAGTTCCTTAACATACACAGTTCTTCACCACACCTTCTAGAGATCCTTCATTGGCTCCTGATGTCAGAAACATACTGGTGGATATAACTTGACATTAAAACATTTCCCAGAACAGAAAAAGCTGTGAAATTTACAAGCAGCACTGTGAACTCCCTGTTCTGTCCCTTCAAACAGACTCTTCCCCCAAGACTATTTTAATCTGCAGGCAAGCACTGTGACACGGTGAAATTGTAATAGCCCCTTTACACGTAAAAGTGATACAATATTGAGAATACTCTGAACCTCCCAGCTGAAGTCAATAGATAATTAAATGGGCATCCCTGACTAGATACATTTGTTGTTTTGCTCTAGACATTGTCTCTTACACATGTAAAGAGTGAAACTAGTTTTGAAATCATTAACCTACTTGGTTAACCCATATTTCCACTGCATAAGCTTGAGCACTCTTAAAAACAGACTAGCACCTTAAAAATGTGTGGATCTCTCAAATGGATATTGTCTGCAAATTCTCACAGTCTTTGCTTATTCTTGGGCTCACCATTCTTACCTTCAGGCTTTCCATCAGGCCCTCTAGCTGGGGAAGAAAGAGGCAAATCTATTTATTATGCCAATATTTTAGAAAAACCAAAACTCAGAAATTTCTATGTTCAGTTGAAGATGTACTTTAGATTAAAACTAAATACGTTGGATTTTGGTGATGACTTAGAGACAGAAATCTACTGAGTTGCATGTAGCATCTCAGCCTATAAAAAACCCAGCCCAAAAAATATTTCTGTCAGGTAGTCTGCATTTTTTTAACTGTAAGTGCTTTCAGGAGAGTAACTATCCATTATAGAAGTAAACTATACAGATGAAAGCTGCACTCAGAAGAGAAGAAATTCTATATGTACAACCATGGATAAGATGCATACACCTTAGTTCTGTAATTAGAGACAGCCCAGGCCTGATCATACTTCTGGGCCTTTCAAGTAAAATTCAGTCAGTTCATGAGTCATCGTAAAGTTACCAACAAATATTCACCTGTGTTTTGGTAGGGTTGAGTTTTTACTTTTTTGGAGTTGGAGTCTTTAACTGCACAAGAAAAAAATCATCAACCCAGTGAAGGAAATATGAATTTCTTATAATGTTCATCAATGGAGTATTCTTTCAGCAAATTTGTGCTTCCACGTGAAACAGTTCAAATTTCAAACTGAAATAGTTCCAGTTATATCAAGACTCTAGACTAATGATAAACTTTACGTTTGTTTCTCTTTGCAGACAAATACACGTAGGTATCAGTCTCCCAGACTGTCGTGGTTTAGCGTAGCTTGGTTTTTAGTTAAGGAGAAATCCACCAGCCACAGAAGAGATATTTTTGCAAGGGGCTGCTCTAACTTCCTCCAGACCCAACAAAACTAATCAGCTGGCTAATTTGAATATTGACAACTCTGTTAAGCCACTTAAGGAAGCCGAACACACCTCTGTGAACCACATTTAAGTACAAACAAATCCCGGGAAAGTTCTTGAAATAAATACGGGCAGGACTGCAAGTCCTTTAAAAGCCTTTATTAAAAGTGATCAGCTTGGGTTGGGTGCCCGACAGGCTGCGCACACCGCCGCTTCTCCCAGCTTCGACGTGGGGGAGGACGAATTCAGCTTTGCCACTCAAAGTGATAAAGCCAGACCGTCTATCCTCACAAGGGAGTGGTCAGGAAGGCAATTCCAACTCTTCATCGGAGGGGGGGTGTTCTCAGTCAACCCTTTTATTGCTTGTGGTGACCAAAAAGGAAACCCAAAAGCTGGCCAGGTGGTAGTTCTCCTTCTAACTGATCGTGTAATCGGGTTGATTTTTCTTAAAAAGTTCGTTGGCTCATTTTTAACTTGTTTTTTTCTAGGGGTTTGTTGCTTCTCCCAAGAGTCCTTTAGGCTTTCATTTGCATATCAGGTTTTCTGGTTTTTTTCTTCTCTCTGGTATCTTCAGACAGGCCTGCGGCGGGTAGCTGGGCAACTGGGGAAGGGTAGGGATGCCATGCATTCCTTAAATTTACATATTCTGATAAGGAGTAGCTTGCCGCGAGTTGGAGGTTTTTTTACAACAGAGAAATTAGCAGAAATTTTCTTTTATTCTTTTATGTTTTTTTACAACAGAGAAATTAGCAGTAACTGTTAATAAAGGACGAAATATCACATTCAGGTAATGAATAATAAACGACAATGAAGTATAAAATGAATGGATAATTGTTAAATTGATAATCTGGTCCCTTATTTATAACAGTTCTCTCTTGCTTCCGGTTGTTGGACAGGTAACTGGGGTGCCTGCACGGCCCAGCCAGGTCAGCCCCAGCGTGGCGCTGCGGGGCCGGGCCGGCCAGGAGAAAACCACCCCAGAGCCGCGAGCAGCTGCACAGCCGAAACCCCCTCCCACCCACTAAATATTTGTGCCGATATGAGGCAAATTTGGAGGAAAATATCCTCCGATAGATGGCAGGTTTCAGCCACCCCTCCCCTACCAGGTTCGGGAAGAAATTCGTCAGAGGAAAGGAAAAGGAAAAAACTATTTATTTAACAAACACACGGGAAAAGAATTAATACTGCTAAATAATAAAACTTCTCGCTGTGGAGAGAAACCTGGGAAGGTTTAGAGTCCTTTCTGTGGGTGTGGTCTCTCTCCTCCTCCTCGGAGCTGCGTTGGCCTGGCCCTGCTCTGGGCCTCGGTGGAAAGTTTTCCCAGTAAGTTCTGGTGTTCTGATGCTGTTGAGACAGTCCAGAAGAAAAAAAAGGAAAAACAAAAGTCCCAGTAAAAAAACTTAACTCTCTGTTTCTCTGGAAAGAAACAGAGAGTTAAGTTTTTTACTGGGACTTTTCTTTCCAGAGAAACAGAGCCGAAAAGCTGGCTGAAAAGCAGGAAGGGTGCTTCCTTCGCTCCCCAGCAGCAGGAGCTATCTCCATGTCCTTGGAAGCACAAATTGTTTTGAAAAGTTCACTCAGTTTTTTTTACTCTCCCCTCTCGAGCTCAGTTTAAATGCACAGAAAGGCACAGGATTCATTTCTGGTCGATATGGGATACAATATCATAAAGTCACCCCAAGACATCCACCCCTAGACACAGACCTAAGACATGTAACTGAGACCTCATCACATTTTTCAGTGTCTTTCAGCTCAGCTTTCTTTTATGCAAGTATTCCATACAAATTGCGAAGGTTTTAACCTAGGCTAAACTATATATTTAATGGCAGAGATATAGGCTAAACAATATAACTTTTAACTTACATACTCGATAAAGCCTTTTTTCCTAGACTCTTAGTGCCATAACTACTTGAACTTCCTCCACAACACTTAAACTATATTAAAGATTAATATCATATTCTCCTCAACATCCCAAATCAAGTAAATAACCCATAACAGCTAGTTTATAATCATATTTAAAAGTCTTCTTCCCTGTGCTAATCTCATTCTAAAACATTAAATCTGATTTTTTTAAATCTGATTTACTCTTCATGGCATACTACGTGTTTATTTTTTACACTTTGCTGGCTGAATCAAGATTTGTGCAGTTTAAGTATATACTTCCTAAGGTATTTATGTGGCTTAACTGACAATAATTATTTTTATTCCTCCTTTGCATCACCCCTGGCTCTTTTCCTAAATCAGAAAGATTGAAATATGAATGAAACATTCTAATGAGAAATTATTGCCATAACCAGCATGAACATTTGAGACTATTCAGTTATATGTGCATAACTAAGTAATACATATGAAGCTAGAGGAGACCCCTGGAACTGCTTTCATTTATCCACAGATATTTCTGAATGTAGCAAGGTAAGTGATTGAATACAGGAAGACATTTGCAACTCAAAGCTCAGGAATAAAACAAGTCCTGTCCAGCAGGCCTTTACAGACCACGCTGCTGGCAAAGTCAAATACTTCTATCAAAGCTGATCACTGAAAAGACAATGAAGGCTTCATTTTAAAATGCAACTGAGAAATGTCAAAATAAAGGCAGGAATTAGAGTACCAGAGGGTTTTCCTAACAAGTGAAAGAAGTATGAGAAGTTTAAAGACCAACTGGTTTCTTTCTGAAACTCAATTCCAGCTGGCTGAGTCCTGACCCTCTTTCACCCACCTAATTTCCAGTCACCATTAGTGCTGTCTGGAGTTCTGTGACAGCTCCCAGAGAAAGCAGGAAACCTTTACACCAGCACTGGTGCCTGCTTCATCCCTTACAAAGCTGGCACAGAAAACTGAGGTGTGTCTTCTCTCAGGAGCACACCTGCAGGCTAAACAAAACTCAGTGCTAATGTCACCTTGGCAGTGGGAGTCTGATGCCATTCACACGCAGTGCTTCAGTAATTATGTATGTCTTATTCCTCTCAGGAACCAGTGCCATGGTGTACTCACAGAGTAAGGAGATTTTGTAAAACCTGGGTTTATGGTACAGCAGCACATCAGCTCCATTATCTTGAGGACTGGATCCCAGAACTACAGTACCACCATAACTGGGATTTTGGAGAGTGAGGCCAGTGTTTCCTGCATGGCAGAGCAGAAGCTTCTTATTAAAGGTCTGATCTTAAACCAACAGAGAGGCTCCCATGGACTTCAGTGCATTTTTCATCACACTTTTCATAATCTCACCAACTGTGCAATACAGTTTTGAGCAATATATGAAGTAAATATGCATTACATGTAACATCTTTGAAAATTCATAACCTCTTTCTTGTTCAAACTAGTTCAGATGGCTTCTAGAACAGTCTCCCCCAGCTCTCAAGCTGAGAACTTTGGGGATGTAACTGCAGCCCAGAACTGTCCTTCTCAAAACTGTAGTATTTGAAACTTCCACTTTCTTGGACAGAGAGTGAATTAAAACACTTATCCAGGCAAAGGTGACAGTTCAGTGAAACCTACATGTGACAGTCAGACTGAGAAAATCTAAACATGAAATCTGAACATAAAAAAACCCCAAAACCTGAACACAGATGCCTAATTTCAATAGGCTAATTCTACATTTTGATTCACATTCCTGATATCTTATACATGCAGTGTGTCACTCAGAGGAAGGGAACTCAGGGAGAAACTAATAACTCATTCAGACAAGGAACACAGTTAGAGGGGGCTGGAGGTGTACAAGAAAGAAGCCTGTCATGTCTTTCGTTCACAGGTCTTCAGTATTTCATCTCCTCTGTTAGATTTTCTAGCACAGATAATCTTTGTATCATTCTTTCGCTTTTCTCTTTGCATAATGTGCATCATTAAATCAAAGGAAAACAGAAGAAAAAAACCAGGCCAAATATCATATTCAGGCCAAACATATCTTTACAAGACTAGCAAGATTGAATAGGAATTAACCTGTCCTTATTAATTTCAATGTATTTCATATAAACAGCAACCCTGTAAAATTCACTTGAAATATTACTTTATTAATTGTTGGCTTTGCATATTCCAGAGTGGATTCAGCATATTTTATATTTTAATTGTAGTTGAGATGAAGAGTGATTGGATTAGATACAATCTAGGTGTAATTGAAATTAATGAATTTGCTAATGAAATATTTATAGGTGACCTTTCCCTGAATTAATAAAAAACCACCCCTGTTTTGTTTAAAATATCTTTGATATTTACAGTCTGAGGTTAGATTTAAATTATGTCTTTACATAAAAAAGGCTAAATAGACATCTGTTACTCCTGCAGATTGGCAAAAAAATCAGCCATATTGCAGTTTTCTCCTGCCAGATTAGTATTTCCTGTCAGGTATACAAGTGCCATTCCCAAAAGTTAGAAGTCTTACATAAAATCATTAATGAACTTGTTTGTATGTGAATAATTTATTCTCATATTGGTCCACCCACCAACTCTAGTGACATTTAGATGTGATCTAGTCTCAGGCATGTTGCCATTAATATTAAAGCAATGTGAAACTAGGACACAGGCCTGTGCTGCATTAATGATATTCTTATCAAACTGAAGTATGTTACCATTGTCAGAATTAGCAATGCAGAAATGCTAATATGATTCTCCATGGGTTACAGCTGCATATTCTACTTTGTTAGAACTCTGGTGTTACGATGACTACTATCAAACCCTGGTTGCAAAATACTGACCTAGCAACTTTGTAAACTTTGAAATAACCAGCATACTTATCTCTACCTAGCCAGATGTGAAACTGTATTAAATTAAAATCAGATAGGAAAATGCATTAAAACTCTCTCAATGTATTTTTAAAATGTTGAGATGACATAAAATGATAGCATTTATTGAAGTCAGAATCCTGCATGTCTTACTTATGCGATTAGCCTGATGCTGTTTGATGGACCACTCGTTTCAGAAAGGTGAAAGACATTTTGCCTTTAAGAGCTCCTCTTTCCCTTCTCCTTCTGCTAACACGTTGACCTTACCTGGAATGTATAAATGAGGATTAGCATCTGTGAGATCCATAAAATTAATCAATCTCCTGCTCACCTGTGCATAGGTAAAATCTGTTCTGGAGTGCTGCACAGTTTTGAGCATAGTAGTTCAGGAAAGATGTGGACATACCAAAAGGTATTAAGAAGCAACAGCAAGAATGATCAAATCTAGAAAACTTGATCAAAAGAATGAGAAAAATCAGGACTCAGCTCAGACTGAGGGGAGGCAGAATAACATTCTTCAAATATACAAAAGGCAGTCATAAAAAGAAAGGGGATCTTTTAATCTCCCTAGTTGCTCTGAATATAGAAAGAGAAGCGATGGCTTAAAAAGCATCAGGGGCCAAGCAGAAAAGACTGGAGGGGAAAATACAACTTTCCAGTGACAAGCACAGTCAAACAATGATGCAGACTTTATGAAAACTTTGTAGAATTACCAGCTTTGGATGTTTCCAGAGCACACTAAGCAGATACCTAACAATAAGAGAGTAAGAACACTTGGTCCTGTATCGTACCCAACAGACCGAGTGGATGGACCCTTTCAATCCCTTCTTGCCTTATTTATGATTACACAGACTCAAATGGGATTCTTTTTAAAATCCAAGTCTCTATAGCAGTCATTTCAAAGGCCAACAGTTTGCTTTCCTACAAAGCAGATGAAACTAGCAGTGATGTCATCTCTGACACATAAACATCCCAGTTCACAGGGGGGCACACACTGTACTCAGGATTAGAGCATATTTGATACTCCCAAGGTTTTACTGAAGCAAAAAGTCCTCTACCATTAGCTTTATAACAGTTAGATTTCAGAGCACGCATGACAAACAGAAAGGCAAATAAAGCAGTGACAGCTTTGTGCACAGAAGTAAAAACAAACAGTAAAGTCTGTGCCCTGCCTAATATGCTTTCTAGAGGACTTAATGTTTACTAGTTTAGCAGGCTTCATCAGAGGGTTAGATGGATTTAACTCATGGCAAAACGTTCTATGACAACCATTTTGCCAGCTGTAAGTTATAAAAGTGTTAAGACATATGAATATGAAAGCAAGAAGGGCCATTTTAAGCCTTTAAGTATCCATTTATATACCTCCCACGGTGTTTATCTCTTCATTTTCTTCTTTTATGCCTTTAATGTGTAGATAATCACTGGTCCAAATATCTCTAAATACAATGTACTTTAAAACTGAACATTATCTTTATAATAGGGGATCTCAAATAATTCTTGGCTGGTCTCTAGAGATATAGAGCTCACTACAAAAGAGTGAAATCTAAAGCAGCAGAAGCCAACAAAGAAAACATCACAGTCACCATTTAGATTTACAGTAACCAAAGTTATGCACTGCAGATTGACAAGTGTAGCCTTGTGTGAATAAATAAAATAAGGAAAACATCAGCACATATTCTGCAATGAGTTTTTCCTTACACTTTGTGGCTGCGGCTTGCACTTTTACTTTAGCACAGGGAAGCTCCAAATCCAAAGCTAGTAAATGGGAGCTTCTACCTTACTTGCCCACTCCCTTGTTTTAGTTCTTTTAAGAGATTCCTTTCACAATGATATGGGAGTTCACCACTTATAAAGATGAAGCTATTGCTCTGCTCGCTTCCTCCCCCTCTCTCCCTCAAAGCAGATAGTGCAGAAGGCAGAACAAAGAAACCTGGCTTAGGGGAAAATGGGAGATCTGCATGCAGAACCCTGACAAAATGTATTCTGACACAAAACAGAAACTAGACTTTTTGAAACTCCCCAGAGGAGAAAAAAAATCTATTCTATCCAAACCACAGCCTCTAACTGAGAGGGAAGACTGTAGGAACACAGCAGGTCTGTGAGCTATGACCTCAGTCAGGATTACCGACGCTTCTCAAGTCCTCCAGCTCCAGAGTTGCACCATCAGTAAGCTGGGAGCCCTGAGACACCTGTAACAGGGACAGGGGGTGGGATTGGGAGCCTCCTGCTCCATAGCCAGAGCTGAATCGACAAAAGCCCTCTTTGGAGCTCAGGCTCTCCCAGATTCCCACTTTCCCAGCTCAGGAAGCAGACTAGAGGCTTAAAATCACTGACTCGGGGGCAATGCCTCTAGGACAGTTTCCTGGAAATTAGAAAACTCAGAAGGTTCATACTTGCATTGTACTGAAAATTTGTCAATGTGTGTAAATATTTAGGCTTCAATAAACCGGTGCCTTTGAAGACTTAAGACTTTGTGAAGGAGTTCGTGCCCGTCTCTAAACGTGGTTGACCATCCCAGCAGGAAATAAGTGACCACTTGAAGACTTGGCCACTTGCTCAGTATCAAAATACAAACTAAATCACAAACATAACACTTCTCCAATATTACTTTCTTTAGCTGCACAGACACACTGAAGCAGTCACAGGACAGATGGAATAGCAACTGCTAAAAAAATTAGGATATAGCAGAGTGTTTACTTCTAGATTTCAGCTGCTAATCAATAGTTTTTACTGCATCATTATTATGCTGAGACAATACAATAATAACTGTATTAAGAAGCATTCCATCTGTATTCCCTGTGTTTGAACAGATATTGACAGCCTGAGTAACGCACAAGAGCCCTCTTTTCCCTCTCCTTTGTAAATCCATTGCTTGGAAATTCTGCATCCATCAGTGTTGCCATAGTGACAGCCCCATGAGTCCAGCCATGACCTCCCAAGACACTTGGCACCTACCCATAATTCTGCAAAATCCACATCAAAGAGAACTAAAACAAATTACCACACAGATTTGTAATTACTACTTTTGTGATTTAATATATATTGGAACATACATGTGGCCTAAGGGACTCAGCATAGACAAGAGGGTGAAGAGATTGAATTCTACTCTTAGGCTGGCTGACTAGTTGGGCAAATTTGAGTTTCATAGGTGCTGAACACTTAAAACTCACCATGACTTCATGTGGAACTCTAAATGCTCCACACTCCTGAAATGCTCCACACTCCTCTGCCCTTAACTTTCTAGTCTTTCAAAACACAGTCACTTTTACCAATAATTTTATGGTTTCTATTAAAAATGAAACACACCATTACACAGTATTATTTTTACCCTTAATAAAGCACAGATTGTATAGCAATATAATCCATGTTTTTATTATTTTTTGGAGAAGCATAATGTTCCCAGTCAGAAATTATTTTATTTCTTTACCAATACCGAACCTTTAAAAAGAAAATGAGAAAGTTTGGAAACTTCTTTTGCAAGGCACAGATAATTCCCTTCCTAATTACCGTACCTCTGCCTAATGAATCCTTACTTCATTAAGTCTGTTCCGGGGCTAATGCATATCTAAAAGGATAAACTCTGTTAGATTTTTGTGCCTATGTATAGAATCCTGGGTTTCAGCTGAGCTAAACTGATAAAGTGACAGTATTGGGCCTTCCTAGGTTATTTTTAAAGACAGGACTTACTAAGGTGGGGAATAAAACAGATATTGGAGATAAGTGAAAACATGCCTGAAAATAAGAGGCACACTCATTCAGCCAGGTTGTAGGTAAGCTGTGGGTAGTGGGTAAGCCTTTTCTGAGCTCCTTCAGAGTTGTTAAGGAACATTAGTATAAGCATCCTTAACATAAGTATTGTATGTATGTAAATACATATATATATGCATGCATGAAGCAGCTGGATAATGAAGATTAAATATTCATTAAAGGCCACATTCTTCATTACCCATGTCCATGTCATGCGTTTTAACAAAAGCAGGTTTATTGCTCTGTCTATAAATTCATCCTGTCAAGATTACCTGAGTTAAGGCAGCTCCACAGCCACACTTAGGTCTTCCTGTTTCCTCAGAAGTGAAATACTCCCACCAATGAAAATGGTGAATTTCCTGAAACAAACTCAGTCTTCTGCACAGCTGCAGGGATTTGCAATGGTCCCTCACTAAGATGGCACTATGCAAAAGGTAAGGCCAGGTGCAGCTCTGTACAGTTCTCCACCTCAAAACATCACATCCTCCCTCTTGCATACCAGAAGACCAGTTCCGCAGTTATAAAAATCCCTCTAGGTCAAAGGGAAGACGTCAGGACTTGTGCCTCAAAGGATTCCTATCCACCTCCTATCAGCAGTGCAATGTGGCATCTCAGGTTATGGAATGACAGAATCACAGACTGGGTAAGGGCCACAGTGGGTCCTAAGATGAATCTGAATGGTAAGATGAACCATTTTACAGGATCTGAATTCAATTACTTTCTTCAATAAAGGTAGTCTTGTAAGCTATTTCTACCACTGACTGTTGTTTAACATCACGGAGTTAATTAGGTCAAACCAATAATCAATCCACCACCATCCTCCCTGTTAACACTGACAGTCTGTGGTTTCTTGTGGAAGGCAATATACATGATTTGAAACAAAGCATCTTCACTGCGTTAGGAAGGAATATTGTGATGACTCAAAAGGAGTTAAGGTGTTGGGCAGGTTCATTGAGAGAAGGTTTCAACATAAGTTCAGTTAGTACTAACTACATGTCTAAACATCTCTGCCTAATTTCCTGATAGTATTTCTGCTGTCACTCAAAGGGATCATGGACTTAGCATGAGCTGTCCAGACTTAAGAATTTTTGTATACCAAAAGGCTCAGGTAAATAACTTTTAAATTTCAGTGAGAGGTGAAAGGATTCAAATTCAAAATTCCTATTCAATTCTCCATTACGCTGGTGTAAATCCACAATAACACTGCCAGAAAAGTTATTTCACTCATACTTGTTTACCTGTGAGAAGAATCCAGTCCTGTCATTTGAATGCAGTTAAAGCCAGATATGGAGCTATGTGCCTTTTTTTTTGTTACTAACGGATTTAACTACATCAGGCTTTTTACAATTTATTGCTGTTTCAGATTGCCGACTTAGAACAGGATATAAAACATTCAGTGTCTCTCCAGTGTTCTTTCATTTTCATTCAAAATATATATATTAGTCATACCAAAAGTTTAATCTAAGTCCCTGGAATGCAAAGGAGTTACTGACATCACGTATGTAAGGCTTAGCTGCAACAAGATATAATAGAAATGGGAAAGCTGTCTACTGTAATAAATGAGAAAGGTAAGGGAGCTAGGACTCCAAAACACTCACCAGTGAGGATCAGAACCTGCAGCAAAGTATAATCGCTTCACTGGGGGCCCAGCCTGCTCCCTGCTGTGCTGCAAGTGTTCATTAGTGTTGCACCAAAAGTGGTGGCCACTAGGACTCAGTAGCACAATGTGGTGCAATCCGGCAGACATATCTGCCATTTATTCAGAAGCAAATGGGTTAAAAACTCTTCATACCCAGGAACTCCACTACTCTTCTCAGAAATAAAATACTTAAATGAGGAAAGCAGCAACCCACCACGTCCTCCTGCCTGATATTACATATTTCTCATTTGCCAAAGCATCGGTCTATTCAGATAGAATTGGGAACTGTGATCACACTATTCCATTTTGGTCATTTCTACTTGAGTGCAGCACACATTCGGCTGTTTCCTTTTCTTCTTCTGTATGTTTCCTTTGGCTCTACAACCTCTTCTATGGCTTTCAAGCTGGCTAGCCCCTGTGTAGGTCTTTATTGCAAACATAAGTTACCTATTATGCCTTACCTGTTACTTCAAGAAAATATTGCCACTGAATAAGAAATCAAAATTTTTGGAAGAAAGATTACAATGAATCATAATAAAGCCCAAATAGTAAGACTGTTTTAAAAAAAATTGGGCTACACCACTCACTTTGACAAACAGACACAGCATTTTAACAGCAAGTCACCCTGGGCTTTTTCCTCTATCCACCCAAGTTTCATGCTGACCTATTAATTTTAATCACTTGCTGGGCCCCATTTAATGGTTCAATGAATATTATAAACTGGTGCTTTTCATTGCATAATCAAGAGGTTCAATAAACAGCATAACTTTTTAAACTTAATATACTAAAATGTTTCTGAAAATGTTATAAATGTTTCAACTCTTTGTTTATTAATAAAACTTTATCTAAATTATTTTTAAACTAAGCTTCATGCCTTTCAACAGACTTCTGAATATATTACCGGCTCCCAACCATGCCAGATCTCAATTCACTTTCACTGTTCAAGATGCATATCCTTAATAAGAATAAAGAACCTAATCCTGTGAGATACTGAGAGACTAAACTCTTCTTTTTCAACCTCTTACCAGCATACTCAAACTGCACTCTCTTTGGAGCCATTCATTTTTTTCAGGGATCAGGTTCTGTTTCCTGAAAGTCTGATCAGTTTAGGACTATAATTAATCCTACAGTACACTGAGTGCTAAAATCTACACTGCTTCATAACTCCCACTGCAAAGAAAAAAATAATTTACTTCAACCAACCAATTTCATGGGTGTCTAGAAAAAAACTGTATTTATAATGCATATTCTTAATTAATACTTTTTGTATTCAGACAGTTCATACATATTTTTCTTCCACCTGAACAACTATGATTCCTCTGCACATTCTCCCTTAGCTGGAAGTCAAAGAGAAATTATAAACTCATAGCGGAAAGATACAGAAATAAAACTATTACTGCACTTACAAGAGCCAAAGAAGAATAAAATTAAGTGAACTGAACTTTAACATCAAACTCATGGTAAAAGGCCCATTTCTTGGCCACTTCAAAGTTCGGAAGATGATGAACAGGTAATTACAGTAAAGCTGCTCGGAACCAGATCCTCAGGTTCTCATCATGAAAACTACAAACCCAGGAATTTTAACTTACCTAGGTGATCAAGCCCTTCCTCTTTGTTAAGATGGCCAAGCCTCTTTGAAATCTCCCTAGCTTTCCATGCTCTTAAATTCTTTATAGGTAAACTGGAAATCATGAAGTCATCAATTTAATTGGAACTCTTTGTGCCTCCCTTCTCTGAAGCTTTGATTCAACTGGAATTTTGCTAAGAGCCAGGAACCAGGATCCACCTAACGCACGAACACCCAGCTTTGCCAGCCTCAGCTCTCTGATCTCACAGCAGCAGCCCCCAAGTAAGGGACTGAATGGTGAACACTCCACGAGGCAGCCCTGAGGATCCTAAACAATTTTAAAAACCTCCATGACAGTGGGACTAGGGTGAAATTTAACTGAGATATCATTCCTGACTATTAAAAGGTAAAAGTTAAGTTTTTCCTGATTTGCATAGGATTATAATTAGGTAACATTCAAGCCTGTAGATGTTCCTTGACTGGTAATCTTGAAGACCAAGGAGCTCCTCCGGAACAGAGTGGACAGAGAACAGAAAAAGGGATGGTAGTTGAAGCATGCAGCATCACTGACCTGTTTCCACATGTTAGAATCAGACTCTGAATTTCATAGAAACTGGATGAAGACTGCTTTTCGCCAAGCTAATGTGGGCATTCATACACTGGCAGAGGACTTGGACTGTCTCAGCCACTGAGCAGTCATGAGATTATAGCATGTTTTAATCACTTTTACAGCAGCTGGACTAGAGCCAGAAATCTACAGATAAAAGGGCTACAAGTGACTTAATGTACACATTAAATATGTCTTATTGTTAGCAGTACTGAAGATTAATGAGGAAAATGAAAGTGAAAAGATAACACTTGTAGGTGACAGTTTTACTTAATCAAAGAGCCTCTGGGGCCTGCAGAAGTACATCAGGGTCATGGGGATTTATTTTCTTCCTCATTTATTTAGACAGATCTATTTTGCCATGTTCGTATAGACACTCCTTGTATTTACACTAAACAAAAGCTATATTAGAAGACAAGGGCAAAGGTCTCATACTAAGAGCTCTAGCCCATGGCTGGCTGTCAGTCTCTGCTCCTTACAACCTTGCTGGTTTTGGATTACTTGCTGATGCAATTCAGGTACTAAGCATAGCTAAACCTAAGGGAAGACAACAGTCTCCCTCTGCAATCAGTGGCAGTAAAGAAGTACATACATTAATTTGTATTTAGGCACCTCACACACTTCATGTAATATGTTGTACTATATCTAGAACAACTAGATCTCTAACTGCAATGTAACAGATCTAGATCTCTAATTACCCACTGACTGAAGAGTATGATTAGACTTTTGTTGCTGAAGCACTTCAGCTGGGTGTTAAAAGTAAGACTGGATGAAGTTTAGGGTATAGCGCAGTGGATATGGAAGTGGATTACCAAGCAGAGATGCCAGCTCAGATCCCAGAGCAATGTAAATCCATTAGCTAAGAGTCTGATACTCCACAGTCTGTGAAATGGGAATAACTGCACTTCCTTATTTCACAGTGCTATTAAACTGTGCATATGAAAAATTTTTCAGGTTTTCAGACTGTGAACATAAGAAGCTTCAAATCACTGTATGTTACAAAAGAATGTTACAGACAATATTCAGAACTTTAAAAGCACCTGAATTTAAGAATATTTTTGGAAGTAGCTTAATCTAAATTTTTCAAGGTCACAACTTACACTTTCTATGTTTGGTAGTCAGATGAAAAACTCACAAGTTGTATTTTATTTAAATAACAAGAAATTTCCTACAGAAGGAAATACTTATCCTGCAGGGGAAAAAATTGGAAAATAACTCCTACTAAAGGTTTGTCAGAAGAAATCAGTTAATATTTGTAAGGCAATATTTGAAAAGGCAGATAAGTACTCTTGAGAATTTCCACAAGGAAATTAATAACCACATATTCAAAAGAACTGAGTACTACTTGCAAAAGGGCTTTATTAGCATGCTGCCCTCCATTACACAGTTGCTGACTATCTGCATATCTACTGGATCCTTTGTCTCTTAGATAAATTTAATCAGACATGAAGGACATGAGCCCATACTACAGGTCACTGCCTGAAATTCACCAAGCAACAAAGCAAAGCAAACTATTTAAAGTCAGTGGAATTAGATGCTACTTCCTGCTATAGGAAGGATGAGACTCTATAGAAATAGAGATCAGATTCTGAGTCTTAGCAGAAACATCCACAAGGAATCCAAAATCCCTTAGAAAGGAAACTCAAAAATCCCTTATAAAAGAAACTTTTTTTTCTTCAGCATTCAAGCATACGCAATTTGGTTTAACTAACAACTCTGAATGGTTCCTTTGGCAGGATTATTCTATCTACTATGCAAGATTAAAAGCCTTTATGTTGATTCCAGAAACAACAAGTAGATTGCTCAAATGGTTATAACAAAAATTACAGTGATTATTCACATTTACAAGTAAGCATTTAGCAAGTGCCCCTTTTTCCCTTTCTCTTAATAAGATGGCATACAAAAAAATCTTTATTCCACCTAGTATTTAAAGTATCTGCTTTTTGTGGAAAGTAAAGCATTCACAGCAAACTGAGAATATGCCCTTACTAATTTGGAAAAATGTACTCATTCATGCCCTAGCTCTATATTCTGAAGGCATTTTTAAGTCATTCTAGGAACAAGTAGTTGAATAGCTTAAAATGAAACTTCTTAACTAGAGCATGTTACGCCTGGGAAAAGTTCCTTGATGAGCAAAGCTAGCTGTTAAATTGGGGAGAAAAATCACATTGATTATGGTCATGAGTCCAAGACAAGCTTAATTAAAATCAATGGAGAATTTTCAAGTGAAAGAAAAAAGTAAGAGAGCAGCAA
>WEIT01006436.1:2992-16855 GCA_013389985.1 Dryoscopus gambensis
CAGTTCTGTCCTGGTATGTCTTAAGATAATAGGTGCAGCAGCAGAACTGACTCTACTTCACTTAGCAGGAGATTTGTCGGGGTGTTGTGTCATATTGTCAATCACAATTATCAGAGTGTCTGCCTTCTTGTAACCTCCTGGTTCAACTCTTCGTAGATAGGATACAGTTATAATGCATTCAGCTGTCTGCTGAGGAAGTTTTGGCTACATATTTAATCTTCTGTGTAACAGCAGTGGTGTTACAAACACGACAGTGTAAAGATAAAAGATATACAACTTGTGTANACAACTTGTGTAGAGAGAAGCATTATCTTTTTTGAAGGTAATCCAGAAAATTAGAAAAATAAGAACGATAAGCCGTCAGGTCTGCAAGTCATTCCTCACAGTTTCCCTCAAACTTTTCATTGCCTGGGAGGGTGAAGACACTACCTCTCCCTGCAACTTTGCCTCTGTAAGATACAAATAAATCCTTCATTCATGTCCTATCTTGTGCTACTTTTTCAATGACAAACCTGTCTGCCTCTGGCAAGGTGTTGCCATTACTTACAATACGGTATTAGCCTTCGTCCTGCAATCAGCTGTGTGAGCCACAGTGCTACCCAAAGCGTACNAAAACAGAGAGCAAAACCATAGTGCAGCAAAGAGGAGTATGTGTCCTGTGGGGGTGATTTTAGGTACATGTGACATCAAGCCACATGGATTGAAACAAGAACTCAATATAATCATAAACATTGACTTAATGCAGTTTACTATTACATCTGTAACTTAAAGAACAAGTTCCTGACAGTTTGATGACATTTTCTGTTTCTCTCCCCTCAGCCTACAAAACTTAACAGACAAAGTTTTCCAGCTCTGCTGTCCAAATTTTTGCCTGAAAAGTGTTGACTATATCTCAGTTTCAGATTCGGAGAAGAGTTACCCCAAATAAACCAAAGTTTGGTCAGTTCAGACACAGCACATCTGTTGGAGATGAGCTTTTCTACTCACTTTATTAAGATTTAACAAAAGGTGGTAAAAAAGTACTTTATTTCAATTTGTGAATTTTTTAGTAGAGTACAGAAAATGAAAAATGTTCATCTATTTTTAGAATTTTGTAGAATTTTTATGTTTACTCAGCCCTGTAACAGAATAAGGTGATGTTTTATTCATTACCTGTTTCATTTCAAAATCCTTCTGTAGGTTAACCACAAGGGAATACAATATGTGGGAAAGCATTTCCTTTCAATACTTCCTCCCTTATGACTACTTTTTAAGTAATAATTGGAAGTTTTAATCAAATCCCAAGGTAAATTTTTGTTTTGTAATTGTAAAAACTAATAAAACTAATGACCAAGCCAATTACTCTTATTACAATTAGTTCAATGCTGTTTTTAATGTAAACCTTAATGCAACTGGAAATATAAAATGTCTGTGTATGAGCAGCATCACCAGCACTCTAATAGGCAATAAAAATACCTGCCCACTGCTGGAGGCCTCTACGAATACAGGTAAAATGTTCAGTGAAACTGGAAAACAGATATTGCATTTTGACAGTCAGCTTGATTTGGACCTTTTCAGCAGCTGTTTTTATCAGCATTTTTTTGCAGTTGTTTTACCACGACTATGACATAACTGTTCAAAACAATGTAAATGTGACAAAAGAGATGTTTTCCTAACTGACATCAACAGAGGTTCTTGACTTTCATAACATTTCATTACATTCAAACACATGCAATTTCACTACATTCTGTATTCAACATTCCAAATATATCTTCATAATACAAAATACTTTATAGCATAGAGCTATCAGTTCCTGCGTATCTCTGAAATATGCCCATTACCTGTTAAAAAAATATCATCATTCACTTCCACAACAATATGACATTCTGCTGTTTTCACATGGCAGTGGGATCATCTTCACTTGATCAGTTCAACCTGATTTTATAGGCTGCTTTCGTTTTTTTAATTATATATATCATCTGTTTTATAATTCATGCATAATCAGAGTTATTTCCATAATGTACACATAGACAGCTATTAAACATATAAATTTGAGAAAAATAAACATTTTCTCTAAATGAATATCAAATGCATAAGACTTACCACAACTTTTTCTTTATGAGCTTTGACTGTTGCCCCAAACCACTGATTTGTCTTAAACTCAATAGGTTCCCTGGTGCCATTGACTTTAATTTTCCTGTTGTCTGACAAAGAAAGAAGCAGTATGTTGACAGCTTATTTTTAATGAAGTATTACCCTGTGAGCTATACAAGTGAACAGATTAACGGATATATTACATTGAATCCAGTTGTCGTCATCCAACCCATTTAATAGGCAAGGGACTTTCTAATGTCATTTAACCTTTTCACTAGTCAGTGGAAACCAGCTTAAATTTGGACATGAAAATTCAAAATAATTACACTTAAACTTCAGAAAAAAATACACAGGGCTGGAATAAGAAATGCTGTATTTCCCACTGCCAAAAAAAAAAAAAAAGTTTACCTGGAATTGATGATGAAGAATGAACAAGAATCTACAAAAATAGGTGAAAAGCCCTAAAAAGTTTTCTCAGATGTGGTAGAAACTTTCCATGTAAAAAGCATGTTCCATAATTAGACTTTTGTCAAACAAATGACATTTCTCAGCATGCTTATTCAAAGACCAACACTACAGATAGCAAAGGACTTAGTTTTTAACAGAATTACATGTGTACACACTGTCACAAGAGACAGCTTCTTAATGTTGCTTTATATACACTCTTGCAGATGTCAGCATAAGAGAAGCCATCTGGGCAAAGATTCAGGCCAATTATAATGCATTTCAGGTTTTAATAAAAAGCAGACATCCCTTCCTTTCACCCTCAGTTCTCTGAAGTAAACTGATTTCCCATATGCTCATGAGCTATGCTCTCCCCTTACCAGCCATTCCTAATGAACATTTCAATTTATACATAAGCAGGGCATTACTCCTTCCCCCTTGTATCTGCATTCCCTTATGTTTGTTTCTGGTTCCTATCAGGAGGATTTCAGAGGAATCAATCCTTTTCCTTCACTCTAAGTGAAAATAAAACCATATACTGTTTACCTTGGAATGTTAAAAAAAAAACAACACAGCAGTGTCAGATTATATTCTGTGGATTTACATACATTTTTAAATAACTGAGAAGAAGGACAGCCAACATTTTAAAAAGTCAACACTACTTGGGATTTGCCCAGCAGGAATACAGGAGATACCTGAATGTTTTCTAGGATGTTAGCTCACCACTGAATTCAGCTTATGGTAACCTCATAAATGTTATAAACTGAATTGGAGAAAAAGGGTACTCTATCTCTGTATTTTTTTCTAATAAACACGAAGGAAAATTGAATGAGAATGAATCTTCTAAAGTTTGAAAGTCTCTGAGGAAACATCTTCCTTCATACAAGTATTTGCTTCCGTGCTGTGCCAATTACAGCAGCTACTATTGAAGTTCATGCTTAGATAAATTTCAGGAATATTTAGCTCTTAAAAATTCAGGAAGTATAATTTAAAATTATATACTCTAAAAATATTAATTTTAAAAATACATTTTATTGAAGTTAGGCCTAAACTTGTGTGGATGTGAGAGACAGAGTATTTGACGCAGCACATTGTAGGAGCTGCCAGCTTCTACCTAGTTGCTGGCAACACTACTTTCGATTATTTTTTCCAGTGAAGTCAGACTTTCAGACTTTAAAGGTTTCTTTCTTAATGCTCCAGCAGATCTGAACATGATCAATGTCCACAGATGGAATCTTGATAGAAACAAAGCTTTTGAAGCTTGAAAATCAGCCATGGCCAGTTTACAGCAGGCAATGCTAGCCTGGCTCTGAGGGTATTTGTGACCAGTATTCTAACTTAAAAGGAGCTTACATTTTCAATCAAAGCATACTTGCCTATTGGCAAAGTATACCAACATTTGAAAAGAAGTTAAATTTTAAAATTTGGACAACCATTTGCAGGATTTATAAAACCACAGCTGAATTTACCAGTAAATCTGCAAGAACACATACATGCAGAATGCCACTCCATTTAGTGGCATATGGCATAGTAGGAATCCTTCATTGTGTGGCATGGAATTTTCATTATAAAATAATTCGAAAAATATCACAGGCACACAAATTAGCAAATAGTTTTTGTCCCTAGATAAATCTCTTCTGATAGAAATTTTCTAATCACTTCTGTTCAGCATCCTTGCTAGAGCTATGGAGTCATATTCCCAGTTTCTGAGGTTGTGCCTTAAAATACAGTTTAGTCTTTGGTATGTAACAACTAATCAGTATTTCAGAATGCTATACAGCAGCTACTGCTTTCCACGTAACTTTAGCAAAATAAAGCTATATATACAACTAACTTGTCTGAATACATACAAGGTGTCACTACTGCGCCCTGCTGCAACTGCCCACTTCTGAGCTAGTCATCTACTTACATCTGAGGACATGATCTAAGCCAGTTCTTTTCCTCCTAAAGCAAAACTCTGAGAAGGTCAGAAGAATCATGGCCTAAAAGTTCCTTTTTTTTAGCTAACTGTAGATAGCTGAGGATAACCATCTTAGATTGACTCAGATAAAAGCCATTCATTTACCCAGATAAATCCCAATCCAATTAAAAAAAAAAAATCTGTGTGTTCCTCAAAACAGCATTATCTAAGCATTTCAAAAAGTAGCATGCCGGTATCCTGATAACACCGTTACATGACAGGGAAATCTCTCTCCTTGGGCTATTTATGGGTATCTGAGGCCCACAGGCTAAGTCTATACTGTACCCTAACTACAGCTATATTTCTGTGAGCAGCAAAAACTTGCTGTGAATTTTTGCATTCAAATATCATCTCTTCTGGAGGAGAATGCCTGGCCCCTTCTAGGAAGGAGTCCAGGCTATCTTGTATCATGATATGTGACACTAGTGCAAGGATAGCAAGAGTACAAGGCAGCAGCTGGGCTGGGCACACAACGCCTCAGCCTGTCCACAGAGAGGTCCAAGGAGTGCCTGAGTACCAGCTGGATTGCTTCAGAGCCAGCCCAGGAGCTGTTCCAGATGGTCAACAGTCTGGATGACTCGCAAATTTGGCTTGAGAGGCAGCTCTGGAGTCACTCATAATTGTACTGCCTAAGACTGTATTGCAGACTAAGGCCCAGACAACAGGAGTATGCAAAGAGCAGAGAGATTTATAAATATAAATTTAAGTATGAGGACATCCTTAAACTGCATTTCAGCAAACCCAAAGCACCTCATTTTCTACTGCAGGAGCCATGACTCCTATACATTTACTGCCCCACAATCCAGCTTCAGAAGCAGTTCTGTAGATACAGAAATATGGTTATAAAAACTAGCATTCCTTCACCTAGCTTTTTAGTTGAGGTACTAGGGGCTACCAAAGGGAAAAAAAGCCCCCTGCATTGCCAAAACAGTAGTTGGACAAGTAGAAAAATTTGATTTCAGACAGCAAAAAGCAAACCTATGTTAAGAGCAATAGCGCAGATCCCCTTGTAGGAATTAAAGCCTGAATCTAGAGCAAGTGTTAGTACAAATCCATCACTTACACATTAGACTAAATATGGTGCTTTCTATGGGAATTGGTCTCCTCTCAGTCACGGAGTCAGCACATTATAAACAGTTTAATGGGCATGAATCAAACATTTACCTTATCAATATTTCTTTTTTATACTAATCAATATCTGCATAAGAGACATATGGGCAAACACTGATAGTGACTTATTGTGATTCATTCAGCTCTTGAAAACAACAAGTAAAAAATGCAGCATCTTTTATAATTTAAAAATACCCAAATGAACAAAAGCAAACAAGGTGGTGATCATTCAAAGGTTGGACTGCATTATCTTAGAGGTCTTTCCCAACCTAAATGATTCAGTGATTCTGTGAAAATATTTTAATCAAACTTAACACAGGAAAAAAATGCTTCTAAGGAAAGCAAAATATCTACCTGTGTAATACACCTGCAGCTCTTTCAGATAAGTTTTCACCATTCTGGAATTTTGAAAAGTATTATGTCTAAATAATCTGTGTGTATTTGCCTGTATGTACTGGATAAAGACAGATGTCAATTAACCAGGCATCTGCAGCAAGTTCAGTTACACTCTGCCCTCAGATCTGTGCCTGCATCCATGATGGCAAATACCTTTCATAGACCAGTTTTGATATATCTGTGTATGTATGTACCTATGCATATTCACCATATAAAAAATAGAAGTTAAATAAAATGTAATACATGGATTTCATATATTTGTACATAATTATATATACACAGAGTAGAGGTGAATAATCACCTAAATCTATTCATATTTGCATAAAATGTGAATACAAACATATAAAACAAACAAATATTTCTATAAATTTATTCAGGTAAAGGAAAGCGAATATACCTGACATGGAGACAACACTTGGAATGTTATGTACAGTTTTGACACATCAGTACTTGAAGGTTTTTGGCCCAAAGAAGAGAAAAAGCAAAGATCTATTTGTGCTTCATCCACTGTTCAATTGGGAGAGAGAAGAGAGTGCCAAACTCCCATTTGAACAGGAAAAGGGGCAACAAGACACAAGTTGCAGCAAGGGAATTTCTGAATAAATCTTAAGAGATTCCCCAGAGACTATGGATCTCCACTCTGGGGTGGCTTCAGAAGCTGGCTACAAAAGGCTCTGAGCAACCTCAGTTAACTCTGAAATCAGCTCCGCTGCATCATTAGTGTTCTGGCTTACAGAAGGAAAGAGGGAGAGGAAGGGTACTGGCATACTTGCTCCCATATTCTAGAAGTGAGGGAAAAGAGGAAATCTTGACAATGCTGCCACTGTATCACTACTATAAGAGTCCAGTGAAAGCACTCATTACAAAGCAAAGGTAACTCAGTTACTTTCATTGATACTAGACCCTCACCTGTGAGGTTGTGTATTTTCCTTCGAATGGTTTGTTCTGTTTCCCCCTTTCCAAAATGCATGGTGTATTCCTAAGGTGTAACCTGGCCTTTGATCCCTCCCCTATGAGCTTTTCATTGGCTCAAGTATTGGGCCCGCGGGCCCTTCGAAACTGTCATAACGGAGTGCTGAAAAGCACGAGGGCCTCTTGCTGCTTTGGACCTTCTCCCCCTCTCCTTCCCCCTTCCCTCTCCCTTCCCCCCTTCCCCCCCTTGCNTGCCATCGCTGGCCGGCAGAGAGATGGGCAGGGGCCACAGCAACACTCACCAGAGAGACAGAATTCAAATGCAAAGTTAAACACTAGGTATGACCTACGGAACTAAGCCACACAATTGCTTTTAATTTGCCCGGGGGGAAAAGGGACTTCGTAGTGTTGAGAAACGGTAAGGATATGCAAAATGCTGTCATGATGAGAAGAGCTGCTTCTATATTTAGATTTATCTGGTTCTGCAACCATCTATTTTATTTCTGTTTTTTACTGCAACTTAGCTGCTATTCATATGAGTCATTTTAATTTAATAGATCATATCTAGACAACTTTATTTGGACTTTCATTCCATGAATCAAAAAAAAAAAAGAAATCATCAAACTCAGTATGATTTTTTCCCTAAATACAATCTGATCAAAAACAAATTAAGACCTCAGGGCTTGAACTAACATGGCTAAGAGTACTTTTTCCTTTCTTTAGATAGGGCTGAGACTTAGAAAAGAAACTCATGAGGGTCTACTATAAATCAGAATGCTACAAGTGAACCATGACATTCCAGATAAGGTCTTACTGGCATAGTGAACTAAAAAGTGTCAACATTTAAAAGTACAATAAAGTTCTCTCTCAGCAATTTCTCTTGAGATGCAAATTCTGTTTTATAACAGGATTCTAAGTTTTCCCCCAGAATCTTACTATCTCCATAGCTAATGATTTTTTCATGTAACAAAAGCTCTCAAGTCCCACAATACATCTTTTCCTTATAGAGTACCTGGGTTCTGTTACAATCAGCTCAACTGCTGGCCAGATTAGCTCATGTTTTTTATCAACTGCACGCTTGGTCAGAACTGATTTACGGTCTCCCTTCCCTGCTCCTCTTCAGAGGCTGTTCAGATTTTTTTTCCAGCTAGTTTAGAAAAATATAACCAATTTTAGTAAAAGTGGTAAAGTTAACTGATAGCAAAGAAAACACCCCAGTATGTTCTGGAAACTTAAGGGAAGTGGTATCTAAAATTCTTCCTTCAGGACCTAGTTTAAAATGTAAGAACTGGATGCAGCCTATTAAGTACTACAACTAAAAATGACCTTTATAATGAGTTTCCAAAAGCTGAACTATTAGCTTTTTACCAGATTTCAAACGCAACAGTGCACTTTAGGGGTATTTAAGTCTGCTTCTGGCTGCAAGATGCTTCGAATGGTTCAGAATTTTTCTAGTTAATAAAGAGAGGAGAAAGTTTTTCTTGATACTGCTCTCCTGCTACCTCTCCTGGCAGCTGAATGGAAGAGCACATAGCTGAAACAAGGACTTGGTAATTCTACCTCAGTGTTAAGGCAGAAATAGTCATTGTAAACCCATTTCATACAGAAGAAACTGAAAAGAAGCTAGCTTTGTACAGGTATGAGACAAAAGACAGACCACAAGCCTTTAATATGATGCCAGCGCTTGTTTCCCTGTCCTCTCATTGAGTTTCAGAGTATCACAGCCTTACACTGCAATGCAACCAGACAACTTCACAAAGTAGGGAAACAAGGGAGAAGAGTTACTGCTCTTCAGTCTATATTTCCTGGAGTAAGGGGATACCAAAAGCCCTTCCATTATCCTTTATCTCAGTTCCCTGCTGCAATGGAGCAGGTTAAAGCACCCATTGTGCTCTCAGGGGCAGTGCTTTGAGCTTCTTCCCAGAGCCTTGACCCTGGCACACAGATTTAGGGAGCTTTAAATAAGTGCAAACATGGGACTGCAGAGTCAGTGCTGTATCAACAGCAGGAAACACAGAGAGTTCCTGCTAAAGCTCCTTCTTGGCTGCAGGCCATTTCACTGGCCAACTCACATGGGAATGCCCAGTTACATGACTTGCTTATGGATTGGTCAGCTCAAATCCTACATGATAAAATTTCATCCTCCTTCCCTCCTTTGCCCCTCTGTCACTTGTCAGGAATGCTATTTCATCAATAGGATTAATTATTGATTCAAGTAAATAATCTCATAGCTTTGGAAATCTCTGGGTTAGCTACTATGAACAGAGATAGGTGGCCTGAGAAATTAGTGACCATCTGGGACAACTACCTCTAGAGCAATTTCAGTTAGGTGATGTGGCTTTTAGGAATGCACTGCAGATACTCCTGCACCTCTATTAACTCCAATTAAGCCATCTTCTCAGCAGGGTAGTGTAGCCCACATACATTTCCACGTTAACACAGGTTATGCAGCTGCCCATAGCACTCAGACCATCTTGAGCATCCTAACACATGCACAGTGCCACAGAGATGACTTGAGCAGCAGTCTTGTTTCTGAGTATCACTGCTAGTAGTAAGGAGCCCACTCTGTGTTTGACAGGTTGAATATGGCACTCAGAAGTAGGCATGCATTTTTTACAGGGTTTTGTATCTTTCACTGGGAATACACTGTCTACTCCCTCATCAGATCTTAGTCTCTGAGGAAAAATGAAAAAGAGTAAGGGGGCTTCATAAACCATAAGGACTTTTCTTCTGTCATTTAAAGCTTACATGATCCAAAAAACAAAGTTTAATACTGAGTGCCACAGTCTGTGTGGTAACAGGGAAGTTAGCTGCACCTTGCCAGTGACTGTGGGTGCATCCCTTGCAGTGTCATAGCCCTGATCCACTGAGGAACACTGCAGTTGTCTCCCACCAGTGTGAGGATGTCAGATTCAGTTAGGCCTGGCACTTGTGCTCTCCCTTCGGGACTCTATGGCTCAGGACATAGAATGACTTTTTTTTTTTAAATAACACTTCAGTTATTTTTAAAAAATATATATATTACTCACATAACTAAATAAATAAACAAACAAATCTCTTCAACCAAACAGCCTTTACAGAACCAAAAATCATCCTAACTCAGCACTGAACATCATAAAATTAACCTAAGCAAAACTAAGTTTTTAACTAAGGTGTCTGTCACTTACTTGGTTCCCTCATACCCACACCATGATATTTGAAAATGTTCAGAATCTTGACTAAAGCCATCACAGAATACTAGTCAGTGTCCTCACTATTTTTATTTAGTAGGACTGACATATTAACAAGTGTTAATACAAATAACATGAAGGCATTTGCAAACAAAGGAACCTCTCTTGAAATTAGGGGTACTGTTCTTGTGGAAACAGAGAAATAATCTGTGCAGTTACATACGAGTCTTACCAATTAGATGTCCATTTAAGATACTTGTTTGTGGCAGTAAAAGTCCAAATATCATCCAAATGTACTCACTGTATGTTCTCTCCTCAAGGGCAAAACATAACTTGCATTGAATGCAACACACCTGAGCTTCATTTGTGCATCCAGTCCTCAGAAAGAGAAGACATGAGCCCTCCTGCTCATATGTAATTTAAGCCACTGGCTTTCAACCTCTTGGATTTGTTCATCTCTTGAATTCTTATGTAATAGTGAAAATTTTAGTTTCTGTGATCTGAAGCAATTTCACATATTGAACTCTGGATATAGTATATATGAATCTGCTTTACTTTAACAATTCTTTAGAATTTAGAAGTCCTCCCCATTGAACTTCTGAGGCTGAAAAATGCTGATTTAACAAATTCTTTATCTACTTTTTGGTTCACACTGCCTTTTACATGTTACATTATACTCTCCCTTTCTTTCCAGTTCCACTCAGTTTTTACTTCTGAACTTAATTAAGAATGCTACCAATTATTCAGTAGTTTTGTTTCTTTTAGTGTGCTTTGCTTAGCTAATCTAACTGAAAGAGATATTATTTAGTTAGAGGTAGGAAGAAAGTATTGAAAAATTGAAGCTTTGTATAAAAATGCATCAAAATGAAATCTTTCAGCTCTGAAGCAGCCTCTGTAGTTCTTCTGTTTTGTTTCAGAAAATATTCCCAAAGCTTTAAAAGACTTTTAAAAAATCTCCTATGAGGCATGAAGCATTCATCTTTAAAATTAAAGCTGCTACAACTGAACTTCTAGTCTTCTAACAACTTCTGAGTGTTTCTGATTTGGAAGAAAGAACAATCTTGTGGTTAAGACACTGGAAGAAGAAGAAAAAACTCCCGCATCAGTTACCAATATTATCACCCACTTCCTGTATGATCTTTGACAACCCAGCCTAACCTTTTTCTGTTTATTAGAATAAATATTAAAAATGGGAACAGCAGTATTTCTGAGTGATGTTCTAGAAGAAGACATAATGAGTACAAGATGCCTGTATGAGAAAGAGCCATGAACTGAAAACACCCCATGTATTTACTAAGGACTATCTAAGTCCCAGAAGGCATAAAATAGCTAAAGGCTTCAAAAGAAACTGTGTGTGACAGACTATTTGAAATAGTTTCACCTAGGCTAGAGCTCATGTGGACTATTCTGCTTGAGGGAATAGCGGAAAAGAAGGAAAACTCGATCCTGTAAATAGTGGGTTTGGGAGAGAAAAAAATGTCATGAAATATCCAACCCCACATCAGCAAAAGGAGTCACCTAAAGTATATTGGAGATGGCCTTTCTGTTGCTGGCAATGAAGAATAGGGGTTGGTACAAGCCATGCAAATGTTCCTGGGGTCCTTGTCTACAGGACATTGCTGAATTGTGCAAAATGACACCTTGACTGCCTTTAGGACTGGAATTAGAGAGCCAGGGATGACACTGCTAAACCTGCCTATGCTGCCATCCCTCCCACAAGGACATCTCTGCCTACACAGTGGTTGCTCTCTGGCTTCACTTCAGCTGTCTACACGTCAGGATTCTGTCTAGAGGACACAACCATCGCAGGAAGACTGAATGAACCGCCCTTTGGAGATTCCAGGCTGAATAGTTGTGTGATATAGTCCAAAGCCTTACTGATATACTCCCTCCTCAGTTTGTTTGTGCCTTTATTCAAAACAGTTATCTGCAAAAGGACATCTCTGCCAAGAGTATGGGGTTGTCCCAAGTTTCCCACAGGAAAGTCAGATGTCCTTCTAGGTTTCATCACTACACTTTCATTAATTTTTCAAAACTCCCCTTCAAAAATGTGATGGAATTTTCATTTGGTCTGTAAGTTTGCTATTGAAACTTGAAATTATTTTGTATAGATACTACATTCGACTTTTGTTACATGAACTATCTAACCATAGGATGGGAAATACATGAATATTTCCGCTATTTCCTGGTTTTATTTTAAATATGAACACTCAGGACATATCACAATTAAAATAATGTATGCATACTCTCTGTGTACATTTCCATTTCCATACATAACCAGAAGTACGTAGCTTTACCTGCCCAAGTGGCCATATACACATACATGAATTATCACTTACTCTGTTCTGAAGAACGCTCAGCATGATGGGACAGTCATCCTGATCAGTGTTCCTAAACACTAAGTAATAGGATGTGGGTGGCTAGAGCTGGGAGGAGTAAAGAACTGCACTGCTTATTTGTGACAGTTAAGTGAGCTTTTCTAATTTAACTTGTGCTTTCAGGAAAAAAAAAATTGTATTGTGTTCCCGTTTCAATAAACCACAAATATTAAGATTAAATATAACCTAAAGAATAATAACTTTTTGCTTAATGGTCAAACTGTCAAAGTCTGCCTAATAAAGGAATCAGTTTTAAAGTCTTTGCAAACACTAGGTTTAAATTATTTTCAAGACCTACAAAGAGACAACAGAAAACATAAACAGCTTGAGTTGTTTAAAACGTGTATTCCCTCTAATTAAATAAGAAACATCTGTCTTGGGATTTTGGAAGTGGATATAATCTATGCACATTGTGCCTAAATCGGTTTGCATCTAGCTTCAGTACTCTGAAATAAAATTCTTGCTTTCTGAATAGAATTAAATAAGCATGCCACACGAGGCACTTTATCCATCTGAATAGCCAGAAATCCCCTCGTTGAAAATAACAGCAAAGACTAGAAATCCTGTTATTGCCAAAGTTCAGAGAAGTGTGAGACAAGACTTTTGGGGCTTTGCCTTCTGAACGTGCAAAAATATTTTCAGAAGCAGGAATTTGCCACAAATACCTTTCATTAAAGAAGAAAAAAAACCCAGTTAATAAGATGAACTACTGATCCTGGAGGTCACAATCCTGTTATTTCCCTGCGGACCATTAAACCCTTCCCTGCAAGAGCACATGCATTCAGACTCCCAGGAGCGGGATTTGTCCGGTAAAGTGCAGATACTCGGATCAAAACGACCCAAGCAAAGGGATCGCGGAGGAGCCGAGGGGGCGCGACACACACAGCGCTGGCCGCGGGACAGCCGCGCACTTACTGGTGTTGTCGAAGGGGATCTGCCTGCACCGGGCGGCGGGCCAGGCGCAGTAATACACCGCTCCTCCTTCCACGATGTCTGGCTGCGTGGTGTTGGCTTTGGGAGCTCCCACCAGGACACTGACCCTGCGAAACACACCGGGAGGTCATCGAGGCGATGGGGCCAAGCGGGAGATGGGCGCTGTCACCCCGCGGGCGCGACGCTGCCGTTCGCCCACCGCCTTCCCAAAGCGTTCCCCGAGCCCGGGGGCAGCCCAGCCCCGCCACCCCCGGTGGCGGCACTCACGTGCTGGGGTCGGGGATGTAGAAGTCCACCGAGTATCCGAAGTAACTGCCCGGGGGCCCGCTGTACACCGTCAGCTTCTCCTCGTCCAGGTTGAAAGCCACCAGCTCCGGCACCCAGAGCAGCACTGACAGGACGAGCAGCGGGTGCTGCCGGCGGCGGGGCTGCCCGCGGCTGAGGGGCAGCATCCTCGGCGCCTCTGCGGCCGGCTCCCGCTGGCACA
>WEIT01006444.1:1488-19983 GCA_013389985.1 Dryoscopus gambensis
GGGCAGAAGACTTCAGAAAGATCTATACATAGCAAGCAACAAATACATCAGCTACAAATGTATGTCTCTGAAATTTCAGAGATATTTGTGTTGTACTTTCAGACTTCTTGCCAAAGGTTTCCAAATTACAACCGCAGATCTCAGATGGTCTTTAGAAAACTGGCTTACAGTAAAATGTTAACCTTTTTTTTGTTTCTACTGCTGTAGTGAGAGCTAAAAATACACTACATTCCTGATACTACTTTTTAATGCAAACAATTACAGCAGTGGCCAAATGCCAATATGGAAATTTATATGGGAAGCACGGTGACTCAGGAGGCAAACCTTTTTATTAATAGCATTTATTCTACACATGCATCTTGCTCTTCTCCCTAATGGCTGCCCTTCTCATTTAATTTTCTGCAGCTTTCACAATTTCACAGAGAATGACAGAGCCTCAGGTTACCTTCCTTTACCTTCCTTCCACCGGGCTTCCATGTGGAATATTGTCACACAATCCTATGTGGAATAACAGCTGCTGCACATCTGGAGTTGGCCTCCCAAAAATGCATGAATAGAGATAAAGGGACTGACAAACATGGTATAAACACCAAATTAGCAAATGGTTCACGTGGGTATGAAGCACTGAAATTTGCTTAGTGCATTACAAAGGGTAAAGACAAACAGCCCATAATCATTTTGTCCAGATGATTTGTTGATACAGACACTATTTGCAGGGAAAATACAGCATTTGGGTTTTTTCAAAATCATGCTGCAATTCTGTCATATTCAGAAAGCAGTATGTCTGGGGGAATATAATTGACTTTTTAAATTTGCATAGCTGTTGTCTGAAAAAAATTGATGAGATATATAAATTTATACATTCCAGTAATTATACACTCAAAACCACAAAACAAAAGCAATAAACTGGGCATTATACTAGCCTTTTAGATTGATACTTTAACATGTTACCGATATAATTACTCTTAAGTGTTCATTTCTTAAACAGAATTTTAAAAGCAGTATTAACCAAGAATATAAGGCAGTGCTTTATGCAGAGTTTTCTCAGAGTGGACCTGCTGAATCTTAATTGAAACTGCTGGTAGGAATAAAGAAAAAAATCAATAGATATTCCGAGTCACTGGTGACACTGATTTAAAGGAGCAGTGGCTTTTTACCTCTTACTCTTTATTATGATTTGCAGGAGTTAAAAGACTTAGTTATGGCTCAGAACCATACACAACTCTCCAAGGAATTAAATTTTCCACTGAACTCTTGTTGAAATAGCTAGAGCCATAATTCATGCTAATATCTGGCCTAAAAAAATAAAGAGAGAATGCAGATATTTTTTCCCCAAAACTGCCAATGAATTAGCAACAGAGCATCCACCAGCCTGCACACTGTGGTTTTCTCTTCCACCCCCAAGATCAAATATAGCTCTTCCGCCTTGAAATACAGCAAGTAACCAGCACAGCATCAAATTCATCATGGTCATTTCCCAGCAAAACACATTTCATACTGCAGCTTTGATTTGACATTGTGCTTACAGTTGAATAAGGGGCAAAAACATTCAAACAGACTGGAAATAATTCCTTAAGACTTGTCAACATGTGGCAAGCTCATACAGGGAGACAGATGAAGGCAGTATGTACATTCCTAGGAAGAGATATTCATTGTTTTTTAAATACATGTAATTTTCAGGAATAAAAAATAAACCAAAGACCTTTAGAACTGATAATCTACTGTGATTAATCTTTTGTCACAAAACAAATGTTTCAAAGATTTGAAGCAGGTATTAATCAGAAACACTGCTAGGGCTTGAATTCTTTGCATTTCCAAAGAAATTATTTTACAGATAAGAGAGGAAAAGTTTCAATTCCTTTTTGTGCCTGGCTATAGGTACACAGGGCACCTGAAAGTAAGGAGCCAGCCTTACTGCTGCAGAAAAGGAAAAGTTGGGTTGCTTCTCTCTCTGCAATATCATCCAGCACACATGCACTGGAAGAGAGCAGGCCCACTGCCCAAAGCTTTGGAGGGGAAGAAACACAAATTCTCCATCTCTGCACAGTTTTGTAGCTTTTTTCTGACTGCTCACAGAAGTTCCTAGTCCAATATTAGGGAATTGAAAGCCAAGGACTAATAGTCTCATAGTCCCTTACTCAGTAATTCTGTACTAGAACCAGGCACTGACAGCTGCATTACATGAAGTTTCATTATACCTAGTATGGGCCACAAAGCTGTTTCTTTGCTTCCTTATTTTGCTAAGCATCCCCAAACATGACAGAAGTAGGTACATCCTGAAAAATCTCATCCAAAACAAACTAATAAAATAAACGTAACAATACTGGCTCACACCTACTCCTCTTGTGTTCATTTGGACTTTTGGACCTTGCTGAGGTTCAGGTAGCATCTCTTTTGACTTTCCTTCCAGGCAAGAATATCAGTAATGTAAGAAGCAAGCAGATGATCAAAAAGAGATACGCATTCTTATAAGATACTGAAACTTAAAACGTTTTTGGAATTCTGTGAGAACTAAGGGAATTCAGCACCCTGTGGTGCACATCCTGCTAAAACAACCCCATGGCACTGCTCAAGCACAAACAACATAGGAAATCACCAGAATGGCCACACCAGTAAAAACACACACTGTCTAATAAGAAAAATGACAATCTGTTGCTACACAAAACAATCTGTCATATATTCTCAAAGATAAGAACAACACGCAAATTCTGCACGTTTTGTTTCATTGCAAGGAGCCCTACTGTCTCACGTTCCATGGAGGCGGATGACAGCCTCCATTGCACGGATGAATCCACTGTTCTTCAGACACTCGGTGTTACTCCAGCACAGTCAAAGCAAAGTGAGTCTGTCCCCATTTATAAAGACTAGACAGGCAGACAGAGAAGAGCATGAGCTGAATGGAAATGGCATTAAGAAGTGCATTTGCTGATGTTAAATAACGAAACGTTTCAGATTGTTAGTATAGAACATGATTTATAACTAATTTTAAATCCTGAAATCCTGACATTTCAAGAAAAGCGCTGCAATTATTATGTGTACAGATACTAGATTTTTCTGAAGTTGACATCTTCAACTATATATGTTGAAGGATAAGCAATGAATCATATGAATATATGATAATTTCATGTCTAATACTGACAGGCACCACAGCCACAACTGAAGACTCCAATTCTATGTATCTTCCTCCAGACAGAACCTCAGATGATACAAATGGTAATTCAACAATAAGTAACAATTTCTTATGCATTTTATTTTCTGGATTGACAGAAAGTGAATAATTGATTAAAATCAATCCAAGTTTTCCTCTCTGAGTTTAGTATTGCAAATGACTAAAACCTTCTCAGCTAAGCTTGTGAGAACAAATAATGTAAAGATAAAATAAGACCTATTTTAGCATTCTAGGAGTGATAGAATTGAATTATTTTCTCTATTTATTTGATGCACAACTTTAAACATGTTAAGTGAAGCCCTAATGCAATTAGCATGAAGAAAATTTTAACATCTGCTTGACATCACAGATATTTTTAATGAAGCTCACATGTGTCTACAGATATTCCCGCTGGAAGTATTCTGACACTGATGAAGTCGGGCTCTGGCAGTGCCTGGTCCACACTGGGGACAAGGTGGAAGAGTTTTATCTGAGGCTAAACTCAAAAAGGAATCATACCTCCAAGATATCTTCTGTGACTGTTACATGAGGTTCTAAGTAGCCTATCCATTAGTGTGGCTGACAAAGTTTGTTTCTTGTCCCTGCCTCCATTAGGTTTGTCTGTCCAGGTCTGGGCCTCTGTATGTTTTGTTTGTTGCTTCCCCCTTTTACTCAGCACCCCTTTTTGCAGTGAAAAGGGTCCATGACCAGATATCCTTAAATGCAGAGATTCCCATTCACCCTTGTGAGCAAGGCAGCCTCTGCACCCTCCTTGTCCTTTTAGGAGGACTTGGGTCACAGCATCACCCCCTTGCCAGGTGAAAAGGCCCTTTCAGCACTGTTTAGGCTGTTGATTGATAGAAAATCGTACAACCAATCACAGAATCATTTCGGTTGGAAAAGGTCGTCAATTTCAACCATTAGCCCAGCACTGCCAAATCCACCACTAAACCATGTCCCAAAGTGTCCCTACAGGTCTTTCAAATGCCTCCAGGGATGGTGACTCAATCACTACCCTTGGCAGCCTGTTCCAATGCTTGACATCCACTTCAGTGAAAAAATGTTTCCTAAAGTCCAATCTAAACCTCCCCTGGTATAGCTTGAGGTTGTTTTCTCTTGTCCTACCATTTATTGCAAAGAAATGAACACTTCCTTATTACAGTTCATGTACTCTGGAAGAGGAGAGAAGTTTGCAGCTTTGCAGTTTTTAAAAATGTCAGGATTTTGCAGTCCTTTCCACCCTATTGTCATCATATTCAATCAATTAGCACCCAGAAGGGAAAAAACCTCTTATTCATTCCTACTGTACTTCCAATATTTTCTTAATACACATACCACGAACCTCTCTGCTCTGCCCAGTTTCCTGCCCAACACAGGTGATAAGATCAAGTTCGAGAATAAGCAAAAGCAGAGCTAAAGGGATGGTCTTCCCTGAGGACTAATCCAGGGTAAAAGTGCAATCATGCATGCTCAGTTACAGCTGCAGCTCTATATAGGGTACTTTATCTTAATTGCCAAGTGGATAAAACACAGTCGATTTTTATGCCAGGGTACTTATACTTGTGGCTTATTCCAGTGACAGGAAAGTCTAAAACTACTGAAGTAAAACCTGGATGTCCTTTCGTGTTGTCCGGAGCATGTAAGGGTACCTTGACCACAGGCATGAGACAAGGTTTGAGACTGGCAGAGTGATAAGATACACCAAACAAAAATTAGGCAACATGCCAGGAGAAATGGGAATGCAAGTGAGATTTTGGAGAGAGAGCTGTAAAGAACCATGCAAATGTACGTGACACACACCAGTCCCATATGCAAAAAGAGAGGGAGGCAATACAGAGTCTGCAAGAGAAGGACTACACAATAGGAATGTCTGGATAGGCAGGAGTCTGGTGGACATACGCCTGAAAAACAGCAAGCAAGGGGGAAAAGTAGGCTGAAAAGTCTTTAGGTTTGTTCAGCTAAGACACACAGGTGACAATCCACAGGCCTCTGCCTCTGAGCCAACCCTCCGACACTGCAGTCTATACAGCACAGACAGAGGCCAGCATCTGAAATACCGGTAGGGATGAGTAACCACGGAGCGGTTCCTGGCTCCGGGGGAAGCACCAGCAGCCTCACAAGCCCATTACTAATACTAGAGAAGGCGATCTAGGAAAAGTGACTCATTAGCAAACTAACAAGACAGAAAAAGCCCAGTCCTTTAATTTTAACATGAATATTATCTCCTGAATTAAAGCCAGATAAAGTCTCCTTTCTCACTCCCATTTTCAAAGATGCAATTTCCTTTCCTGCTCCTATTTTCCTCAGTCCTCAAATTTCTCCTCGACAAATGGATTTATTTGCCAGACATTATTTCAGTTTAGATTTTAGAAGAGGAATTCTAAATTCTGAACTATTGTTTTTAAAATGAAACAGGTAGACTTGTCTCAAAATTATATAATCTTCATGTTCCTGCCAAAACTAATCTGGTGTGCTTGTAACTGTTTTGAAACCAGTGGCAGAAGTAACAGGGATTTTTAGGTCCAGGGAACACGAAGCCAAATAGTTCTTGTCAGTCTGCAGATGCAGAAATCGTATACACTTTGCTAATGGGGGCAAGAAAAGAGAATTTTAAAAAGTCATTTGTTAGACAGAAAAGGTACATCTTTCCTATATCCTGAAAGGCCTAGGTCTTGAATTACTGGTAAAAGGGTGGATGATTTACAAGCTCAGTCAATTCACTCCACAATGAAACTGCTCACAGCGAAGGAGGTGGAAAGAAAAAGGCAGACACTTGGCTACAAGTCCTCAAATGAAAAATAAAAAATCCCTACAGCACCTCAGCTACATCTCTTGAATCTGAACCTCTCCTCCTTCTTCTGCAAAATGTCTTTATCAAGTTACAGCTGCCAGCACTCTGCCTCCAACTACATGCTGCCATCTCTAAAACTCAAATTCCCAGATACTTCACCACTCTGCTGATTGCTCTGCAAACAGCCACGGCATCTGGCTCAATTGGGGATCTTCCAGTTAAAATTTACTGTAAACAATTTAACAGTTTGTGGCAATCTGGAAAACATTTGGACTGCTTCCCTAGAAAACCTAGCTGGCTCAAATCCTCAAGGTTTTTCTTTGTCTCTTCCTTCCTTAGTGTGCAGACTCTAAAATGCCAGATAGCAGAACACCTTTTAGAGGACCTGCCCCTCCCTTCAGTTAAAATACACTTGGAAACAACCGTCAAGGAACCGCTGCAAAGGGCAGCTGCTGGGAGAATGTACTGCACATGCCCATGTGTTAATGACTATATACTGCCTTTGATGGCTTAGAGGGGAATCTGGCACAGTTCAGCTGCTGTTCAATAGTTTAAACATATGGTTGCACTAACTGCAGGATTAGCTCACACTGAACTGCTGAATTAACCCACCCAACACTCTTTCCTGCAAGCAAAGAGAATGAAATTAGTTTTAACTGAACTCTGAAATCATGCTAATCCAAACAAAATCAGCATTAAGTTAAAAAGAAGAGCTGTGTAGGTTCAGCAATCCTAGAAACCCTACTATAAAACCCAAAGCAAATGCAGGAAAGAAACCTGTCTTTCTCCTCAGTCAATGCAAAAAAGCAGTCCTGCTCATCCCCCAAGTGGAAAATTTAGCAGTTTCTCCTGCAAGTCACAGGGAACAAAAAGGTAACACAGAGGAGACTGAAAGATGTATCAGTTAAACCAGAAAACTGGTGATTTTTTAAAGACTTTTATCGTCATTCTTTAAGGCAATTATATTTCCTTTGCCAATAGTACAGAACTACTGCTCTGCCGTATTTGTTCAAATAGTTTAATTATATTTTACTTCCTCCTGTTTTGCAAAACAAGTGCTCCCCCAACTCCCTCTCCCAATACATTACATACTTGCCCACCTCCACTGGAAAATCACTGCTGGACATCTCCCACCTGTTCAAGTGGGAACTGTTCTCCCACAAGCAAAACAGAGGACACACAGCTGCAGCAAAGCCAGAGGCAGAAACAAGCTGTGCAGAAGGAGCCCAGCAAGCAGGAGTAGGGCTGGGAGCTGCGCAGCTGCTCCACAGCTGGGAGGGGATGGCAACGGGGAAAAAGAGCCACCAAAGGGCCACCTGCCACAGGACTCTGCTCCCACTTGCCAGGTTGTGAAGGAAGGTTTTATAGCAGCCCTGCATCATTCAATTTGGTTCAAGTCACCTTCCTCAAGGTCTGGTCTTTGAAATATTGATGAGGGCAAACCTGAGTGTTATTTTCTTAAAAAGCCTGAACTTGGCTACTGTGCATCATCTTTAGGGTGGTGCTTATCAAAGCCACAGCTGTATCACCATTAGCCCTGATAAAAGCTCTTAGTAAAGTGAAAATACCTTCAGGATCAGGAGACTGTGACTCAAGACTCAGCTTCAAGCTCTGCTATAGCTTTAAACCAACAATTCTCAAAGTTGTTTCAAAATAATCTTTCTTTAAAAAGCACACTGATAACCACAAGGCACAACAAGGACATCGCTATGTTTTAAGGCAACTGAGTCCAGAAACTGTAAGATTTCATTTTGCATTTGGAAAATATAACTTTGTTTCGAAGAAAAAACCAACATAAGCTTAGCAGTTCAGAACATCTTCAGAACATTCCCTAGAGAGCTTACTCGTTAAGAAATAAACTTAGCTCCATGCACTTTGAGCTCTACTACATTAGTATTCTCTTAATTAGAGATTTTCAGAAGACTGCCTCTTTTTTTCCAAAGACTGCCTGTTATTTGTGAACACAAAGAAACTCACCCAGACTTTTTGAAGCCATACCTATTCTGTTATTAAATAAAAAACCCCAAAGATTTAATTATAGATTTGTCTGGCATGACAAATTCCAAAACCAGTTAGTGGCTCAAGCACAAACATTGTCTAGCTTCCCGAACAGGAAGCTGGATAATTGGGTTTTCCATAAGATCTGTGTGAAAGCAGACTCCATTCATGTGTGGTTTGGTTGTCTTCCACAGGGAACAACAACAACAACAACAACCCCACCAAAAAAAAAAGTCTTGAAAGAAGTTTCAGGACCATTGTATTTTAATGCTTGCTTTGCGTAGTTCTTCTTAATTACACTTAAGGCTGCAATTTAAAAAAATACATATATACAAGAAGAAATGCTCCACACAAACTTCACTGGTTTGTCATGAACTGAATTTGTTAGACAGTAATCCAAACATGAAATGTAATTATTACTATCCTAATATATTGTGAAACCATTATTACTGAGAAAAGTATCCGTTTTTCAGAAACTTCTATAACCTTTAATTCAGTGTGCCTATATTTCTCACATGGCAGTGTAAAGCAGCGTGTCTCAGTGCACTGAATCTGACCAGGATGGGCTGAGACTTCCCCACCAGCAGTTCCTAAAGTGCCTGAGCAGCACCCACACGACACCAAGGCTGTCTCTCCAACACCCCCATGGGCCAGGAGGCTGGGAGTGAGCAAGAGGTTGGGAGGGGATGCAGCCAGGACAGATGACCCCAGCTGACCAAAGGGATATTCTGTACCATAAGATGTCATACTCAGCAATAAAAGTTAAGAGAAAGGAGGAGGATGACATTCCTTACTAAGGCATTCTCTTCTGAAGCAGCTGCTATGGGTACTGGGGCCCAGCTTCCCATAAAGTGGCTGGACATCTCCTGCTGAGGAGAAGTAGAGATTAAATCTATAGTTTTGCTTTGCCTCCACATGCAACCTTTGCTTTCTTTCATTAAACTGCCCTTAACGCAACCTGTGATATTTTCCATATTATTTTTTTCCATTGACCTGATGAGGAGAGAGAGTGAAAAAGCAGCTGGGTAGGCATCTGGCAGCCAACCAAGGTTAATCCACCACACTTAAAAATGCTAAAAAATTTGTAACTTTATAGAAAGTTACCTTAGTATTAGAGATATTTAGAGCTGTAAATGTTTAAAAAACACTTAACATCAATGGGAGAAGTTCTCTGGACTCAACAATACACACACTGCTGCTGGCAGAGAATACACATCAGTCAATATGGGTCAGCTCAGAATGATGTGGACTGCTGGATATCCGCTCCTTCTTCAGCGGCATACATGGCATGCTTCTAGAAACAACCATAGGACATCACGTATACTTAATATTTTACTACACCTTCTAGTGGAACATGTCCCTGCTTATGGCAGAGGTTTGGAACCACATGATCCTTCAGGTCCCTTCCAACCCAAACCATTCTTTGATTAGATGAAAAAGGAAGTGTTCTTTTCCCCACTGACATAGTAAGTTCCTTTTGGTTTACATAATCACCTTGAAAGACACATATTAATTTTTGTTGTTATTATTTACTGGCTTTGTACAAAAATAAAGTTATAAGCATCTCTAGGGGAAGAGAGAAACAAACCATCTTTTGTGAAAGTTGTGACATTTGACAGCTTTGGAGCTGGTTTAAATTGCATGAGAGATCAAATTTTTAAATTCTAGCTCTAAGTCTAGAGGAGATGAAGACACTCTAGAGAAAAGAACTTGAAAACAGAATCACCTAAAAAGCCTCCAAAAAACCAGCTGTAGCAAATATTCAATTTTTAAAATGTAGAGAACAGTCAAGCAATTACTCAGAAAGGTAAGAAGCCTAACAGGTTTTTTTCCAAACAGATGCTTTTAAATCATGTTATTTCTGCAATAATTTTTGGACTACTTGCTCTACCCCCCCACATCCTTTAATTTAATAACTCCACAAGATTTTGGAGGATTCGCACATCCTTCACTGCAGCAGGAAATGAAACATAAATTACCTACCACTTTCTTTATTGCTAGAGCTGCAAACATTTTGTGGTAAGTGGGGAGAAGAAAACTGCCTCTGCAAGCCTGTTTCTCCAGCTATACAAAGTCTAAAGACTTCTATAACAATTCAGCACTTCAGGCCAAGTACTTCCTGCCTTAGGGACTACAGGATCTCTGAGCTAAAGAAGACAGATACTACGCACTGTAATCTCTCCTGCATTTGGCTTAGCAGAAGCAGAACACAAACAGTTTATCTGGCCTTCATAATTTTGGAAAATCCTCCATTCTGAAGAAACAAGGAAACGTCTTTCTCACAATGGGAAAAATGCCAAATTACACAAAATGCTGTTATAATGAATTTAAAATTCCTCTCTACTTGACAAATTAAGAAAATAATTCTCCATTGCTTCTTCTCAAGTGCAAATTCTATTGATGGCTGCATGAAAACTAGGTTTACAAAGGGGACTGGCAGCACACTGCTTTGTAATGCCAAAGGGATAATGAAAAATAATAATATATAAAATACCAAATAAAAACCAACATAGTATTGTGCATTGAAACAATGTGCCCGTACAAGAGGTGTTCTGTCATGCCATACCCCATGTAACACATGAAATAAACACTTTATTGCAATGAAATACAAACAACCTGAAATGGGACATCTCCCTTTGCACATGTTCCATGACAGACGGTACTGGAATGGTATTTGCTGCAAACTAGATTAAATCAGTTTTAGAAACTGAATTCCATCAATGAACAGATTGTACCATCTGCTTCTACTAATATACATTAGAGAATGTGCATGCTCCATAGCTGCATATTTACTCTGTAATCAGAGGGCTATGAGACAAATAGGTATATCTTAGCCACAGAATGGCAGAAAAGTATCAACATTTGTGAATGTCAAGGGCGTAAACAAAAAAGCACTTAGGTTATTGAAGGCTGTGCAATGAAGTAAGGAAACGAAATTAGGCAAAAGAAAATTTAAGCAGCAGACTGGGACACTAATAGTCATTGCAGTGATGAGAGAAATACAAATGCAAAAAGTGCAGATGTAATAAAGTTTCTTACTAATAGCATGTAGAAAAAAAAGAAATCATCTTTCAACTGAAACCTAAGTAGGGCTGTCTGGAAATCTGAATTTTTATTACATGTTTTTTTGTGCTTTCAAGAAAGAAACCCAAATTTGAATTAGGATGTAAGCCAATATTTGAAGTTTTCATGGAACAGAAATCCTTCAAAATTTGTTTTGGAAATCCAAACATGATGTTCCCAAAACAAAATATGCTTTTCCAGTATCCTCAGCAGCTGCTGACTGAAATGAATGCAATTCCTTTCACTTCACAACTGCCATTTTTATGGCTTGCTGTGGTGACAAAAATGACAAAATCTACCTTAGACTCCAGCTCAGGAGCTGCTGAAGCATCTGCAGGACCTTCTCTCTGACAGTGCAGCCATGTGAGTTGCTCAGAATGCCACAGCCCTGCACTCGCAGGCCAGCTGTCTCTCCACACCACCCATGGTCAGTACAGCCAGCTAGGTGACCTTAGAGCCACTGACATCTCACACACAAGACCTCTTCTTATACGCACCTGGAAAGTCAGGCTGACACACTGGTGGGTCATTTTGTGGCACACTGATATAACAGCATTGCAAAAATGAACCTAAGGAAAATCCTTGAGAAGCCAGGGTGAGATTTCACCATTATTATTCTAGGTATCCCCAATAGCAAGGATGATTATTTCCAGGAGAGTAAGATACCGATTGCAATTAATAAAACAGTACTTCATTATAAATTGTGGTGTTCTCTTTGAGAGGACAATAAAAGAAACAAGAATTATTGGGGCACTGATTTTCCCCAGTAAAAAAGCACAGAGGTATGGAACAAGTTATGTTCTAAGAAAATAAAAAGAGTAGAACTCTTCAGGGCCAAAACAGAAAAAAATGAGATCTGAAGATATGACTGAGGTGTATGAATTCATTTGGTCCAGGAAGACAAGAAGTAAGGAACCACTGTATCATGTGAATACCAGAAGTAGCATCAAATCATAGGAAAATCCACAGCAAACTGAGGAAAGCAGTTCTTCACAAAACTTGTAAATAAATGGTGGAACTTCTTGATGCAAAGTATTATGAATGCTAAAAGTGCATATGGGTTCCCAAAAAGTAACTTTATTTATGAGTGCTAAACACCAGGACAACCCAACAGTCCTTGAGATATGACCTGCTGGAGACCCGGGGATTGTGCTGAGAAAGTGTCATCAGGTGTCTGCCCTGTTCCAAAAGTCTTCTCTAAGCCATTACTGGTAACACCCTGTGACAATCAGTAAGACAGTTTTTGTCCTGCCCTGGCAGACAATCTTAAATTCAGACACTAAACATGTTATATGCATCAAATATAGCATTATGTGTATCACAGGCCAAGCACAGTGTGCTGGATTTAGCAGGAAAACTGAGGAGACAAGCATTCCCTCCTTCCCTTGAGCAGAGCGAGGCGCTGAGCCATGCCCTCCTGTCAGCATCCAAAGGAGCAGTCGCAGTCTCCTCTGTGACACTAAGCACAGCTCCATGCAGGTCTGAAGAGCTGGATGTGCCAGGCACTCACTCCAGCTCAATAAAATTGAGACTCCAGAAAGAAAAACACATCAGACACTGCTGAGATTTCTTTTCACTCACTTGAAATGACAGCCCTGCAAAATATTAATTACTAGGACAGTAATCATGTTTCATAAATAGCTACTGGAAATAAAAAAAATAATTTTAATGTCATGCTACATGTGTGTAGATTTAATTATATTCTGTTCAAAGGTGCCTCTTAAGAGAAGGATGGGATCCAATACAAGGACACAAAGGCATATATTGCTGCAATCCCATTGGTGGAAGTAAGTCTAAGATACAGAAGAAAACTGAAAGAGATACTTTCTGAGTTGAGTAAGTATTATTTCAAAGCCAAGGCTTTTGGCTTCAGAGTCCTGCAGGGGAAGAAGCATCTCATATGACCTATACAGAAACAAAAATAAGATGAACCTGGTCTTTGCCTGAAACTGGGAAGTGACCATGCCACAGAACTTCTGTCAGGACACGCAGAAGAGCACCATCAGTTCACTCACCAAAGCAGGACTAGTCAGCTTCTTCATAGCTCTACTTCCCCACTCTAAGTCACAGCATAGAATCGACCATTCAAAATGCAAAGCCTTTTATGACCCTTGGGTACAAGCACGTTACACAGAGTGTAAACAAACACCAGTGGGCCGTGCCATGACCACATGAATAAACACAGAAGTACCACTTTGGAATAATGTGCAAGCTAAACAGGTTAGCCAAAACCAGACAGAAGAGGAAAAAAGTGAAACATTTAATTCCGGCTGGCCAATGAAACTGCAGAGAAATTAAATTACTTCTTCAAGATGGACATACATGACAAAGCTGGATATTTACACCCATGATAGAAAAGAACTACAAGAATAAAACTAGAGTAAAAAAAAATAGTGAGTTAGTGTATTATTTAGAGTGAAGTAATATAGTCATGACTTGATGAGGACAGTCAGGGAACCCTATGCATACATACAGACATTTAGACAGGCCCACCTCCTAAAGCCAGAGAAAATGAAGAATGAAAATATAGACAGAAACACATGACAGATAACTGGAAGGGTTTTGGAAGAGTTTTTTGAATAATCAAGAAGTCACAATTACATAAATAAAAAAGGATTTCTTCAAAAAGGAATAAAGGTGCAACTGGGAGGAAAAAATATAATCAACAAATAAAAAGGAGAGACCCATAAACAGCCTTCCTAAGATATTAATTCTCTATACTTCACTTAGGAGAGCAACATCAGATAAAATTTTCTCTACCTAGGTTCTTAGATAAACACATTCATTTGTAGGTGGACATAGCGAAGCTACTACTGTAGTCTAATCTCCATCCAGAAGTCAAAACAGGGCATCCACAAGGATATTTCAGTGAGGAACAGAAACTGTGGATGGATTCAAGTATCTCTTTCCTGTAATCTTGAGGGGTATTTTGTGGGGTTTTTGTTGACTTTTTTTTACTGTCTAGAGTTTCATCTTCCCTGAAGATGGGCTACTAGCTGCTTGGTTTGAGTCACTTACTTTGACAGAGTTGTTTCTAAAAAGCTCCTATTTGCTGCAGCAAGAAGCTGTATCTGAACAAGAATCATTTTGTCATCTAGCTTTTAAATCCTCTAAAACCAATTTTTCTTTTCCTTCTTTATTAATATTGCAATGAACTGAAAGTACTTCTGCATTTTGCCAAATCTTCAACAACTTTTTTCTTTAACTTCAGAAAAATTCTGAACAAAACCAAAGCAAAACATTATTTTTTAAAAAGTGAGGAAGATGTCTATACTCTGAATGAAGCTACTGATTTATTTTAATAGAAGGCAAGAAGGCAGGGTGCACTAATTGCCTGCTTCCTGAGAGCTCAGAGCAGACAACTCTTTTTAGCCTCAATTCCTTTGACAGGGGACTTTCAATTCACACACAAAACTGAAGCAAAAGCCAGGTTCAACTTATTTTATTGTGACATTAACTTAGTCCAGGGCACCTGCTTGTGTTCACAGTGATTAATAAAGAGAAGACATGTAACTGTCAAGCCAGAGTGAGAAGCCAGGTTATCTGAAGAGCACCTGGGAGACAGAACGACACTTAATCATTCTGAAGGCAGCGCTGCAGAATGGGTGGCCTCCACATTGCATTTTATTTCAGGGAGAAAACCCTCACTATTATGGCAGTATCATCTTTGCTTACATAGAAGAAGCAGACCCGTAAGAAAAGGGAAAAAAAGCAAACCAAGTACTATACGATCACAAAATATAGCTAACACATGGCACTCCACACCATCATTAATGGGATGACTTAATAACTGCTGCACCTGACAGAAGTCTTCCTTGATTTGATAGGATTTAGGGATCAGGCTCTAAAAGCTCCTAGTAACTACTTGGTTGGTGCAGCACGACGTGAATTCACAACATTGCTTGATTTCTGCCTTTTAAATTTTGGTAAATAAATGCCTTGTGCATCAGTCACTTCTTATATAGACACAGAAATACATCCAAAGGCCCCTGTCAGCATCAAAGCTGACCATATAACACGATGCTTCCACTGCTTCCAAAAAGGACACTGGTCTTTCTGAACTTAGTAAGAACTTGCGCACTTGCTTTTTAGCAAGTTTCAGGTATCTGTACCAAGTATTACTTCTGTTTTGCACTCACTCCTAAATCCTAGACTTGATTTCTGTGTTTATTCTTTTATTAAAATCATGGCACATGTGACACATGGGCAAATATGCTTATAAATCCTCTTCATCCTCTCTGGATGATACATAGGATATTGTGCTTCACTCATTAGCTTCTGAAATGGATCTGCCCATAATCTTCAAATTACTTCAAGCATAATTAGGCAATTCCTGATTTTCATTACTCATGTTTATCACTGCAGTGTTTTCACAACACCAATCATACAGCTGCCCATGTACAGATTGGAACACATCACTAATTATACACGTTTCATTTGGTTCTATTCCTCTAAAAGTGAGGTTATGGTTTTCAAGGGCAATGTTCCAGGCTCATCACCCAGATGTTCAGGGACCAGAAAGTCCCTGAGGTGTATAAACTCATTTGAAGTTACTGACCCTTTCAGAGAAATAACACCACAAATAAAGCATGTCTGCCATTTTATTTCCTAATTTGTATATCTACAGCTAAAATATGACAGCTTGGATTCACTAAAGCTGGTAATGCTTTACCTGATTCCTTACATACCATTTTAAAGTATTTTTTTTAAATTATATTAGAAGAAATGGTAGTTTGAAATCTTTGTTGGAAAACAGTAACAATAGATCCGTTTATTATTTATTTGCTCTTTTCTCATTAATTTAGATGAATGACTGAGCCTGTTTAGACCAAGCAGCTGCTTTTCAAGCAGCTTTCACAAGTCTTACTTTCCTTCATACAGCTGAAGTCTCATTATATACACAGAAGACAAAAGTACAATACTATTTATTGTCCTCTGTTTAGACAGTTTCTAGTCTTCCACAAATGCTATACTTAGGTAATTGAAGCATATGAAATATTTCTTTCAGCTGTACTATGCACACTTACAAACATGAAGTAGAGTGTAATAGAAAACAACTTAGATTTTTAAGAGTCTGTAAGGCAATTAAACCAAATAACTGCCATATTCCAATCTATGTTCTGCCAAATTTCATAACATAAGTACAGACTATGCAGCAACTGATATCCTTCACTGAATAAACAAAACAATAGCTCACTTTCCATAAGCACTGGCTGTCAGGCATGTCAGGAACAAAAATCTATATGCTCACTGTGGCTAACGTATCCTTTACTCACGTAGCATTTCACTTACGTACAGCTTAATGAAATAATAAAAAAATCTAAATGTTATATAATAAACCACCTCCACAGAGTACAAACTAATATCTAAGTGACATTCAAAGTTAGTTTTTTTTTTTTTAAAGCAGCAAAAGGATGTATTAATTGGTAATTCTTTCTATACCAGACCACACAAATCTAAGAGTTCAGGATAGAGAAGAGGGGAAAAAATACTGTGTAAGACTGCAATGAAATGTCTTAAATCTGGCAGATCTATTTGCTAGCTTTGTCCTTGCTAAGATATTACAAATTGTGGAAAGCACTTTTTACCCCTAGAGTGGATACTACATCGGATATTTGTCTTCTAATATGAAAATGGGATAAAAAGAGTTAAAAGAAGAAATAGCAATAAAAACAGCTTTAATAATCTACTCTGGTTGGGTGATTTAGGCATCAATTTATAAAACCTGCATCATTACTCCTACTCTAATATGTGGCAGCATAACTATGCTGTAGGTGTTTCTCTCGAAGTTGTCCTGAGTGCCTCTCATGGTCGATATTGCAGTAATAAAGTGCATTTCATGTTAGTTTAAATTTGTGGTATAAAGACAGGGAAATGAGATTTAGGTGCACAGTTAGAAATTTAAAACAGATGCTTTAATTCTGCTGCAATTTATTAGGAAATATTCATATGATTCAGTTTCACAGCATGCGTGAATATAAATCCTCAAGAGATTTAATTAGGTGTATTTTATCATAAATTGCATTCCCATAGACATATGCTGTTCCCACTTCCTGCTGATAATAACAAAGACCAACTGACACTTAAGAGCACATCTGAAGTCTGGTTTTCTGGCGACTTTAGATACAGTAAGAGAATAAAAAATCAGTGCTCAATATAAGTATCAGTGGTTTTCCCAGTTGCACTACACTGTAGTTGCACTACACTTAGAAGGCAGTTTATTTTATACAGTACAAATTACCCTCATGAAGTTCTGTTCTGTCAATCTACAAAATACATCTTTTGCTTCCAATACCATAAACACAGCATATGAAAAAATTCTGTTCGCTGTACCCATAGCTGTGCTTCATGAGAGCCTACAAAAACATTCTCTTGTTTTGAAAATCATCATTTTGATCAATTAACCTCTTATTAACTGAGTTTTTTCTGCAATACAGTGATTTCTAACGCTCTAAGCATTTTGATCATAGTTTCATACTTTCAGGATGTAGTACTGATTCCCTGAATTGTACTTCAGAAAAGAAGTACTTCCTTTTCATGGACTTTGTTGAAAAGTTCTTTGTCAACATGAGCCACCAACTGCAGAATAGTTAAAATTATCTTGATTTTTCTAAGCAGTTCCCAAAGTCAAAATAGAAGCCAATGTCTGAGTTGAAATTAGAATTCAAAATAAATAAATTATTTGAAAATTAATTTGAAAATGATATACGGGTGGTTTGGATTGGGCTTTTTTAATTTCAGTTTGAAATGTACTATATAAATACAGATCTAAAGCATAATTCACTCTCAAATATTACCATTTAACATCTTCAGGTATGCATCCACATATCGGTGTTGATTTCCACACAGTCTGCTATTTTTATCACATATTTTTATACTCCCGCCTACACTCACATACAGTGAAATTTCTCTTTCAAGATGACTTCACAACTCAGAATATATCCCAGAATGCCGGGATTTTCTTCTCTTTTTTTACATAAAGAAATCTGGCCATGGATATTTTTGTGCTCCTGTTTCTCCTGTCTGTTTTCCAGTTAGAAAAAAAATGGAGTGAACAATCATACAGGTAATGTTCAACCTTGTAACAGGTTTTGAACGCAGGGCTTTCTTTAACCTCAGAAACAGCTACCGTTAACACTGCTGGAGAGCTAGGATCTTTTCATATATGACACAGGAACTTTTCAAAATGAGCTTAGCAGGCAGATTATGTATCTCATTACTTCTAGGCCGAATTAAACACCTTTTTTCTTAATTCTGAACCATTTTGAAAGTGATTTTTTCACCTCCTTCTGGTTTTAGATCTGAAGAGTTTGCATTGTCATAGGATTGTCTAAGGATTAACGAGTGCCTGAGTTCATGGGAAGATAAGGACTTGTGCTAGGCTATTTTTTTACATTTAGATTCTTCACCTTAAAGGTGTTGTCACATTCCTGATTGACTCTAACCTGAGTTAACACTGTTCAACCAATTCTGAAGAAGGACAGAAGCCTGTGTG
>WEIT01006456.1:1130-38743 GCA_013389985.1 Dryoscopus gambensis
TCGTCTGTGTACATGCCTACTTGCATGTGTGTTGGATTCAGGCCCCTGAAACCACACCAGTCTTAGGGCTTCATGCCTGGAGTGAATCCAAAACTAGATCTGCAGAGCTGTTTATTCTGTTCAGTTAAAAATCATTAAAACAGAGTGTACTATTTCAGCTTTGTTTGATTCCATTCAAACAAGGCTTACAAGAAATGCTGGTCATATTTTCCCTTCAACTCAAATATCTACTCTAGGTATCTGTTTGCAATGCCTAAATATGATGAAACTTAAATGAAATTAAGTTTTCTAGTTATATATAAATGAAAAAATAATGACTTAATTAATACTTGTCCTAAAAAGAGGCACACTGTTGAAATTCCACTTGGTCCTGTACAGTCTCTCAGAATGACCCAAAAATCAAATGCCTTGGGAATACATAAGAACAGGGTGAGCTCATACTGAGATGCTACTTGTAAATGCTCCAATGATTTGTGGCATCTGAGGAACTTTTATACAGTCCAACTTTGCTAAAAGAAATATTTGTTTTGGTTTGGAAGTGTTACTAGTTTCAACTGTTGCTCATACGTTCTCATGCTGTGAAAGACTGAATAATTATCCTCTATTCATTTTATCAATTCCATTCATGATTTTAGGCATCTCTATCATATTCTCTCTTATAATTTCTTTTCTAGGCTCAGAAGAGAGTTCACCCAATTAATGGTGAACTATGGAAGTGAGTCCACTTCTTAATCCAAACAGGAAAATCTGCAGCAAACTAAACAAATTAAATATCCCCGCATAAGGTTTTCTTTTTTTTTTATCAAAGCAAGAATAAACTGGAATGCATCATCTGAAAAGTTATATTGGTATGGCTGGAGGATTTAGAAAATAATCCAGGTGTAAAATTAACATAGAAACATATAGAAAATTAGGAAAATAACAAGTATTAGCACAGATGTTTTGGATATAAGATGCAGGGAGGAAATTATTCCACTCTCCATTGCTGGAGGAGCATGTGGTTAGGGGCATTACACTTGAAGAAACTTTTGATTAAGAAAAAGATTATAAACTCAGTTTATAAAGCAAAAAGAGTTTTCCAATATGAGGAAAACAATTAGGCTTCAGTGGCACTAGAAAATATTGGCAACAAAGAAATTAATTGTAAGAAATAAAAAGCTAGGCAATCATGCAGTAAAAATTCACTCCCAATTCTGAAAAATTCAGAGCATCAGGGTAAAAGATAAGAGTTTCGATGTTTGAAAAATGGCTCTGTAGCCTTGTTGAGATCTGGGCAATAACAAACAGAAGATACACTGGGAGTGGCTGGTAGAATACAGATGTGCAATGCGCAGTGGGGGAAGCATTGGCTTGGTCATTAGCTAAGATATGCTAATGACAAAAAGAAATGTAATCCAAAACTGAACAGTCATAAGGTCTGACAAGAAGAAAATGATCAGGGTCATTCATCATTACAAAATCAGGGAAATGTGAATTTTAAAAGTGATCCTTTTGTATTTGACAGAGAAGTTGGGATTTACAAAAAATGTTTTATCATTATTAATATCTGCATAATAAATAGGTGTTTTATAGCTTTACAGACCAGAGGGTTTGGTTTAAACTACATGGCAGCATGAAATGAAAAGGATGTAACCCAGTAGTTCCTAAAGGCCATAAGCCATATGTCATAGTCAAACTTAAATATTTCTTGCAGCTGACTGCTGCAGCCACACAGATGCCAGATGACCCAGGATAATTTCAGTGAAGGCAAGAAGTGGAGAACAAAGGCAGTAGCAGTGCCACACCGCGGTATCATCACAGCAAATGCAAGAGAATAGTGTAGACACTTCAGGAAACTAATGTTTTAAACAAGCTTCCAATTTACTTGCTGCAGTTTTTATAAGTCTGAAATAAAAACTGTCTTCTGTTCATTTGCTGACCATCCCTGGCAAATATCAGAGGCAAGAAGAAGAGTCACAGCTACAAAATGTCAGGAAGTAGTTCTAAGACACTTTGATGGGAGAAGTAAAACCAACCCACTAACCTCTGAAGGGGAAGGATGTAAAATGAATCTCCAAGAGTTGGGTTGTGAGCTTTTTTCTGACACACTGTTAGATTTACATTTTAAACATTCCTTGCATCTCATTCAGAGCCCTGTATGACAAGCAAAGCAACAGATCCCCAGAAACTAAAAGAGTTCAACATTAAGAGTACTAGTGCCTGTGTACCACCTCTTGGTGGGAGCAGGTTCAGGCTGGCTTTCTGCAGTGTACCTTAAAAACTAGGTAATGATAAATCTCAGCAGTTCCAAAGGACAAGGAAAAGACTGCTTTTACAACACCAGATGGCTTGAGCCAACACAAAATAACTTCAGGATACAAAAAGGCTGGAGGTTTATGAGAGGTCAGGCTTTTCTCAGCCTGACTTCTAGCACACAGTAAAACCTTTGAACATGTCCAAATCCATTTACAGAAAGCATGATAAGATGAATACTGCCAATCTGCAAATCAATAAAACCAAATGAGAGCAATTCCAGGAAGAACTACTTTACCTTTCACGCATAATTAGAAAGAGAGAATTCCCACAATAAGCAGCTGAACCAGTGCACGTGCTGGCCAGCTGCCCAGACTACTACAGAGTTTACACCGTTACACAACATTTTTTGTGGGTTCATCAACACTCCAAAGTCAGCAAAAATGCAAGGTGAGAAGGGAAGAAACACTGGTGGTTCCCAGAATGAGATCCAGCACCATCAGTATTAAATGGCTTCCATTGCTATTCTGATTTCAAAACCCTTTTCACTATGCTGTCTCTTGGGTTTGTAAGGACAGGGACTTTTCCAAAAAAAGATTTAAGTTTTCCAGGAACATTTACTGAACCACCTCAAAAAAAACCCCTAAAAAGGGTTAAAATCTGCAGAGCTTTTGATCTCCATTTGGAATGCAGCAAGTTTAGAATCAACACAGGGCACAGAATCCTGGCAACAACTCTTTACCGAAGGGTACCTTGCCAGGTAAATGGAAACTGGAAGTGCTGTGCTTCCACCCTGACATTCAAGCCTGGCAAAACTACAGTAATGCTGGTAGGAGAGTGATGACTTGGGACTGGGGACTGGCTACAGAATTGCCTTTAAGGAGTGGAGTGCTCTTCAGAAGAGAGGACTGTCTCCTCTTATTCCACTTTAAAAAATATAGGTGTTCCTAGTTGGAGCTAGCTTGCAGAAAGATATTTCAAAGTAGGTACAAGCTTCTGGTATCAGGAGATGGAGTATCAATGTTTTCTGTGACTGCAAAATCACACAGCAAACACTGGCTCATAGAATATTACAGCAGGAAAAAAAAAGGATGAGGTACGGAGTGCATAAAACTTTCAAACAGGAATAATAGTCCAAAAAACCAGCAGACCTGGAGCTCAACTCTAAGGTCAATCTAAAACTGTGCCATGGGATTTTGGCATGATTTTGTCCTAAAACTCAGGGAACAGTTGCAGAAATCGTGGCTGGGGAAACGGGAGAAGTTACATGGTGGGCAGCAATTTTTGAAGATACAAGAAGTGGCCCCTGGGCTTCTTATAGAGGGAGGCTTTCCATGGGTTTACCAAAAAAAATCCATGGACATTTAGATGAACGTATAACTTCTGTGTAAACATGTAAATACTTAAAAGTGTCATTTGCAATCCATTATGCATTTCTTTTCTGAATGAATGGGTTGCTCTCACATCATCAGCAGAGTTGGAAAATGAATCTGGTATGTTACAGGCTGGGTTCCAGCTACACTAAAATGACAAAAATTAACTACCATCCTTCAGTTTTAAATAAAAAGGCAAGCACATTTTTTATATCAAGCAGCTGAAACAATATTGTCCCTTAAAATACATGCAAGGAATCACACTAAAAAAAAAGGCTTATGCAAAGTTCATATGAACAAGAGAGTATCACTGGCTATTTATTTTGTGACTTTCAGGGGTGATATTTTTGCTCTAATTTTTTGATTTAGCATTTGCTTAGAGAACATGGTTGTTACCAACTGCATTACCTATACTTTTTACCAGGCGTCTTAGTTTAGCAAAGGCAATAATTTCCATTGGTAATTTTAAGCTGACTTTTGAGACAAAGCTGAGAAATGAAAGAAGCCACCTCTGGAAGGGAGAATTTATTCATAGAAAAGCTAGCATATAGAAGCCAAGAAAACAAATCCAAGGGATAGAGAGGGCACAGCTCCCTGGAGTCAGTGGGTTTTGCAGGACACTGCAGGACAGACCCACATACCTCATGTCTTTACCCAGAGTCAGCAGTCATTTTAAATGTAATGGTTTCCAGCCTGGAAAATAGCATGCATTGAATCTACCTGACCCAGGGAAATTTAAGCTGAAAAACCAGCAGAGGAATTGGAGATGTCCTAGTGTGATTTCTGCTTCGGAGTTCCTCCACAGTCAGCACGGCCAGGGGTGCACTGTGCAGGTGCTCTGTCTGCTGACAGCACCAGGCAGGAAGCAGGAACAATTCCATCCTGGAGGTCGGGGCTGTCTAATGTGCATGATTTCTCACTCACCAGAGAAGATGGTGGGCAGACTTCAGAAGTAAAAGAAATCAATGGTATTTTACTGGTCATCTTCAGGGTAACAGCACTCACACACCATTAAAAATTTATCAGCATTTTGATAGGACATGTCAGCATCCTGAAGAATAAAGTGCAACGTGTTTCTGAAGGACAGCTCTCTCAAGGTCTAGAAAGGTGTAAAGCTAGGAATCTTACAGATATACAAGGAGTCAAACAAAAAACTAGTTCAAGCACTAATGGGAGAGAGTTCTGGAAAAGAAGGGAAAGCAGATCATGTAAAGCTCTTTAGAGGCAAATACCCAAATGTGTTGTTTATGCTTTGGAGAGATAAACAAATCCACCTTCCATGAAAACCATTAAAAGTGCAGTGAGAAAAGGGAGAATAAAAAGGTAATACATATAAATACATAATTAAATTGGCTTTGCAAAGAAGTCTCACTCTGCATGCCATTCCTTGCCCTCAATACAGCCTTCATTTTTTTCTCTCATTACCACACTTGTAGGACTTAGGCATACAGATCAGGATACGCCAAAACCATGAGCTCAATTCAGATGAGTTCCACAGGCGCAGACGTTTCTGCAGATATGTTTACAGCATTACTGCTGTGCCTTTCAAGACCAAAGCCTGGAACTTCTTCACATTATCTGAATGACTTACAATGGCTCTTGGCCAGAGAACTTAACATGGCTGAGAAACTGCCCCAAGGCTTTTGGAAAAGCAATCCATCTTTATGCACATATAACATGTTCTGGAGACCATTTTCCACCACATTTTAAATATTTTTCACACTTACAATTTCTTACCTGAAGAATTTTGACTTTTCCTAAAACGTTCTCCTGTGACATTGCTTGAATGGCCTGTTCACTCTCTGTTCTCCCATCAGGTATGAAAATACTGTCATGAGAAAAAGCTCGACTGCCCATAGAATAATGGGAGGATCTGTTAAAAAAAACCAGTTAGCAATTAAATAAGCACTGCAATTAATTTATGAGAGTGACTCTTCATATCATAGTTGTCCTGCTGTATGGATTTTCCCTCCCTCTTGCCTTCTACATAAAAGCTTTGTACATTCTCAGAGGAGAGGTATCCAAACATGTTTGGTTTTCAGAAGTTTAATGGAGGTTCGTGATTCCTTTATACACAGTCATCCTCCTTGGAAGGACCTAGAGTTGGGTGTTTCTAATAGGCATGTTGAGAAGCTCTGTTGAATTTGCTTGTAAGTCTCAAATCTAAATGTTAGTTTCAGGATACAGAGTAGATGATAATGATGTACACATTGCCAGACTGCATTTCTAAGGAAGTGCATTCGTGCTTAGTCCCACTGCTTGGGACACACTGTCACTCCCGGTCAAAGAAAACAGCAGGTGCCAAGCAAAGGGAGCTCTGTAACACAAAAAGAGGCATTACAGTGCAGTAACCCCCTTCCAAAGAGCTACCTTCTGCAGCTGATTACTCAGCTCTTCCTATCACCATGAGCATGATCACACTGACAATAAAAGGTTATCACCAAACCCCAGACTGCTAAGACACTTATTACACCAAGCTGTGTGTCCTTGATTAGCCACAAAGAGTCAGAAATGCCCATGTGTTGCTGCTAAACTGAACACCAATGCCAAGGAGGAGGATGTGTCGCGAATGAACCAGGTATGTGGCTCTGATTGAAGTCCACAGGCAAAGGGATGAAACAAAAAGTGGTGTCATTTACCAGAAATCATTCTAATGAATTTAATTCTAAGAAAACTTAGAATTTTTTTTAAAAAAAAGGCTTGTGGTTGTTACTTTGGGATTTTGCGGACACGCTGAGGGAAAAATGTATGAGTTTGAAAGTCATGTTTTGTCTCACCTAGAATATTCCATGGTAAGTGAAAAGCCAGTAATCTAAAGTCCTGATAAAAGCCACAATAAAAAAAGCTGAACAACTGAGAGGTCCTAAATCTCTCCGTTTAATAACCTGTTGGCAAATCTACAGAATCCATTTATGTTTCAGAAAACAATCTGGAGGGGAAAAAAAGATAGTTTTGATAGAGATCTATCCAACATAACCTTCTACATACGATAAAAGCATTATAAACAAATATTTCAACAAAAGCAAGGAGGATGATACTTCCAGAGAGAGGTGTAAGTAAAACAACAAGAAAAATTAAAGTTTCACATATTTAAGAAGATCAGTATATTATCTTTTCTGCCTTTTAAAATGTGCTAATTGTTCATGAAGTGTTCAAGATATTTATTTCCAAGGTATGAATAGAAATAAGTTGGGAATGTATTTGTTACATTTTCATCACCTTTTTCCCTGGGGTATTTTAAGTAAAAACAGTAATCTTTTCTTACCAAGGGAGAGTGTTATATAGGGTTACATAACCCTGTTGAAACTGATTAGATGATAGACTATTCTTGACTTTTATAACAGAATTTCTTAGAGGTAACCTGAAAATAACAGGATAAAAAGTCCCCCAAACCCTCTCCCTCTCTCTTGTTTATATATAAAATACTTTTGCATTCACAAAATAAATCATCCAATTTTTTGGGGAGAACACACACAGTTCTCTGAATCATTTCATCTTCCATACAGTCACAGACTAAGTGAGAAACTATTTTTCATCCAGATTAATACTGAGCAACCTACTTCATTTGAAACAAACCAACACACAATCAGGCAAAGAGCTGGTCAATATTCCACAACATTTTTAGCTGTGGAAGAAGAGGAGCATTTAACTGATGTTATATTCTGTGTTAGATTTTTCTTTAATAAAACCCACAACTTGATTGTCCCTGGCTGTTAAAGGTAATACACCTTTTTTAGAAACCTTTTATTAGAGAAATCATAAAGGTAAGTATATTTTAAACCCTTCTCTAAATAGGTTTCTATACTGAATTACTGTGACTCAGCCTGCACACAGAGCTGTGGGAAAATTGCATGGCATTGAAATACCTCTACCTTGCTTGGCCAGCCAGGAGTCAGCCAGTGAATCACAACCTGAGTAATGTCCCTTACACAGAGACAAATTCCTAGCAGGCCTGGAAATGAATGGTTTGACAGGAAACTGAGTGAAAGTTGGCTTTTCTCATATAATTGTGTAGGTCTGTTTGAACTGAAAGCTCCAGCATTGCATTCAACGAGGCGGGAAGGAAACATGGAAAATTTGACAAACCAGTCCATGGCAAGCCCTCCTGCATTTGTCCTCTTCAGTGTGTGAGCCTGCTGCAGGTGCAGAAGGCAAGGCCAGTGGGAACTGGTTGTTTACTATTTACCTTTGAGCTGAGAGCTCTGCTCAGGATCCATAGTCCAGGTCATATTGTTCTCCAGAGAGGATCCCTTCTCAAATACTTTTCCAGCAATGCTGTGGCTCAGATGCTTGTGGCTTTGTCTCACAGCTACTTGCTGTGCACACATCATTCACTCCTTTTGCTGTCCAGCGGGTTCGACTTCTCATACTTAAAATCTGACACCTCATGTATATTTGTGTTGTTTGTTACAGCTAATTAGTAGGCAAGGGTTGCAATTCAGGCACCAGAGAGTTCAGCAACCTGCTTGGAAGTTGTTCTTGACCTTACTAATGAATTCTTAATATTGAAGTTGGGAGCAGCCAACCTTCAGCTTTGAAACCGAAGAGAATTTCCCAGCAGTTCAAACCCCAAAACTGCAGCTGACCAACAGCAGGAATGCTCTGACTGTAGGAATTGCCTGAAAAAATCTAAATCTCTGAAATGGAAGAAAAGAGCAGCTGCTGAGGTCAGTTCTGCTGGACTGCCTGGGACATGGCTGTGAGTGAAAATCTTCCCCACCCTTCTGCAGAGCTGAGGACACTTTTAGGGATATAGTCTCTCCTCCTGCCTGCAAACTTGCTAAAATTTCATTTAGAGCTTCCTCTGGGGACACCAGGTCACATGAAGCAGCTTGGGAGCTCCATGTGACCTGCAACCATAAGTACATCACCACTCAAAATCCAACCCTGTCTTTGACAAGTGCCCACAACGGTACCAGTGGCAGGTTAGGAACATGCTAAGCATTTACAGCATCTCCAACATGCTCCCAGACGCTGACTGCTCTCTCTCTCTCTCTCTCTTTCTCTTTCCTCTTGTTACAAGGCACTAGACATTTTTGTTTAATGGAGCTGGGGACAAGCATACCTTAAATGTTTTGTCCATTTTTGTTTTCTTATTGACTTGATAATAAAACAAACATACTCCAAACTGTCAGAACACGTGAAACAGTCACAAGAAACCTCACAGTGAATTAGTGCCAGACTACTCTACGCTACCCCTTCAAAATGCTTTGCAGATATACAGAATATTTCAGAAGTGGGTGAATGAGCAATTCTGCTAGCCACATGTCCAACAGCTGGTAAAAATAGTTCAAGAATTTTGTTTAAATGTCTATGTAGGCTAAAGAACATTGGAAAAAAGATATTCACACATTGTAGTAACCTAGTTTCTTTTACAGGCAAGTTTAAATAGCAGTTAAGGTGATTTCCAGGCTACTTGTACTTTCCGAAAGGTCTCTTATTTTACTCCCTTGGAGCCCACAATCCTTTCACATTTTCCCAGTTGTGAATTTATCACAGATTATATCACAAAGGTCCTTTTTCCACCTCTTTTTTTTTACTTTGCTCATGTTCTACTTTTGAAAAGGCTGAATTTCTTTTAAGTCATAATACAATATTAATAATTGAGTGTCCTTTGCTGCTACCCATCTCTGAAGTTTTTCTCAGAAGTCTTTACACAATAACATCCTCACAATCCACATTTACAGACTGTTCTCCCTTCAGTTAAAAGGCATGTCAATATCAGGAGCAGATTTCAATAAATTCACAGTATGACAGAGATATGGGCTACAGTCACAACCATGGCTGAAGGTATTATCATTTCAAATTGCCATATCACTTCCAAGAGATGTGGGAAAACAGGGGCATCAGTTTATGAGCACTTCTGTTGATAATTCCAGTGATGACACTTCAGAGGCTGTTTGTGCTGAAAATAATTGAATCATCATCTGACTCACTTTCAGAAACCTGACTAAATTGCATGAATTATGGATGTGCTATATCAAAATACAAAGCACTTTTAACAAATCCTTAAAGATGTTCTCTCTGAAGATGCATTGCAACCCAAGCATCATGTTCCAGTTTCAATTGCAATACACAAATTTTCAAAACTATTTTTTCATACTTAGAGCAAAGGTAAATTCCATTTGCTCTCAGAGTTTTCTTTGCCTCACCCGTGTCCCTCTTCAGATTCCAGAGACAGGTTGGAATACTTGGTTTCTCAGTGAAACTAAGAACATACTTTTCACCTTCTTTTATTAGAATGAAACTTCCAAGAACTACTACATTTTTGAGAATATATGAGGGGCTCTGTGGTGCATGCAGGATTTGCACAAAAAGAGTGCACCAGGATTTGCTTTTTCTTGAGGGTACCCCAGGAGCTTAAAAGTATAGCACAGCCTATCATCCCACAGGATTTTTAACAAATAATGAAACTGGTAGTGTCAAAAGGGTGGGAAATAGAGTGAGACAGAGTATGAGGACCACACTACATCTTGACCATGGAGATGACTGGATTCCTAGCCCAGGTTTAACTGTATTTAGCTGTGAAAAGAGTTGCTTCAAATACGCCTCATCCATACCTAGGTTTCTTTTGCACAAAATAATTATGCTTCACAAACTCCTTGTTTAACTCAATGCTGATAAATTTCCCTGAAACAGGAGAATGCCTTCTGTTGTATTTTAGACTTCTGGAAGAACCCCAAAAAACCACAGGTAAACCACATTATATAGATACTGGAAGTATCATAGCTCTCACACATCTATGTATGAATTTGGCTTGCAAAACCCCTCTTTCATTACTCATTCTTGCCGAGGTGTCTGTGTGTAGTAAGAAACTAGGAAATGTGAAGCAAATCTCTCACAGTAGAATGGGACCACCCTGAGCCTACAGGAAAAGTCTTACTCCTGGTCCCATGAAAAGCAGCAAACAGAGACGCTCTTTGGACCCTGCCTCAGCCATCCACTGCTATGGATCTATTTAGGATGGATTTTCCATCAGTTCTAGGTACCTCAAGTCAGGACTGGGTGAGGTATCACACTTCCTTTATCCTCCTCTCCATGTGTTCCCATTATCTCTTTTGTGCCTTATTAGTGGTCATTGTTCACAGGAAAAAATTCAGAGAGATGTTCTGGTAACTAGAATAACCAAGTACAAAAAAAAAAAAAAAAAAAAAAAAAAAGGAAAAAAAATAAAAAAAAGAAAAAAATCCCCCTGAAACATCAGAACTCAAAATCCACACAAATTCCTGGTTCGGCTGAGCAAATCCTGACACAAGTTTCCATGCTAGCTGCATATCTAGAGAGCTGTTGGAAAGAGTCAGACATCAATCAACATTTACTGCTGTGGGACTGCACCCTTAACTATACCAGAGTATGTGCAGGAACAATTTTGCACAGAATACAAGGTTATTGTATTGACACTGGTGGCTATAATGTTTTTAGACCCCATTTTTCTCCAGAGCTATTTCTCCTCTTAAAGACAACTGTGTGATCCTTGAAAGAAGGAAAGCTTTTCCATCAAGGAACACTGAGACCTCGGCTCTTATATAATCCCATGTTGGTGCATTACTGAAGTACAGAAATCTCATACCACCAGTTGCCTCTTTGGTGTGTCATAAATGTTCCTCCCACTCTGATATTAAAGAGTTAGAAATAGAAACTGGAAAATAAAGGGAAAGAATGAGTTGTTCTGTTCCATTATGTTTATAGAGACCAAAAAAAAATCCCAGAGTCTCATGACTTTCACTCTTTTAGATTTCCATTAGAAACCAATTCTGTAATCGTTAAAGATCAAAGTCAACTTTTTAACATAGAGCCATTTTTAAACAATAAAAAATTTAAAAAGCATGCAAAGCAAGAATGAATTTGGTTCAGCCACATATTGACCCTTCATATTATCTCTTCAAAGGAAACTGAGAGCCACTTCCCAGAATAGTGCCTGAGGGAAATGACAAGCACAGTGATAGGTTGCTCTACTTAATGTTTTGTTTTAAAAAAGAAATCTGATTCAACGTTTTGCATCTCCCATGAATGTCTCCAGGGCAGCTAGAGATGAAAAACATAAATTGTATTTTCTAGTCATTCCAGAGATGCATTAATACTGTAATAGAGGAAAATGGATTGTAATTCTGAGCTATATTTTTAGTGTCCTCTTTTTCATCTGCTGGAAGGAGAGTTTCAGTTCTAACTCATGCCTAGATGGAGAATATTGTTCATGCTGCAACATAATTCTGAGTTACAGCTGTGCTCAGACAGCACATGGCTTCATTGCATTAATGAACCTGTAAATAATGGGCCTCACAATCTGAACAGACAAAACAGAGACATTATTACCAGGGAATTCTTTTCATAAAGTAAATTTAGAGATAATTTCTGCATTCATTCTAAATATATATTCATACCACCTTCAGGAACAGTTGAATTTCAGGGCACTAACTCTGGGAAAACTGCACAGTCCCCCTGTTATGACCCACCCGAGTCCCACTGATGCCAGTGATCAGTTGTGCAGCCTCACTGACAGTAGCCCTGCTCTTTTCAAAGATATCACACAACATTATCTTAAACAAAGCTCCAGTCTGGTGTCACCAGAGGACCTTGGAACCACAAAGTTACTGTAATTTTATTTTTCTTAGAAGCAGAGATCAAGCCTAGCCTTAAGTAGCTGATGCATCATGCTAATAATCTAACTAAAATTATTATAATTAGGGGCATAAAAATTAACCATAGGAAGTATCAAGGCCCTGAGTGCACTTACAAGCTCTGATGTCCCTGATCAGCCTCATCTGGAGCCTCCACCCACATATGTGGGTCCAGGACCTCTATTTAAGGTCACACTCAAGGCTTTGGTCCCCACCTGAGCCATGTTGGAGAAGTGCTGATCTCCAGCTCAGACAGATCTGTGCCTGGCCATGAAGACCTTTGATCCAGACCTCAGCTCGCAGACCTTTTCCTGGCTTGCCCTTGGCCCTGCCTTCTCAGCTGTGGGCCTGCAGCATGATCATGGATCCCCTCCTGCTGTGGGATGCCCTTGGTGTCCTGCTTGCCCTCCCCAAGGGAGTGGCCCTGCTCTTGGTGCTGTCTGACAAGAAGGTTGTCAGGTGGGACACTTCTCAACACATGAATTTTATGTAATTATTCACTAAAGTGTCTAATCTCAGAAGGTCTCAGCATTCACAGCAAAGAAAAGCATCACCCTGGTTTCCAGTAATTCTGCAAGTGAATCCTAATGCAGCTTGAGGATGTGGATAATTCACCAGTTAGCCCAAAAATATGCAGACTAGTGAAGGGAACAGGGCTCTGAATAGTCCAACTTCCACATTTGACCTGACAGTCCACTGCATGTGACACTATTCTGTCAAATAGCAGCATATGTTTATGCAAAATTTGCTCTGAAATTTGGCAATATGTACAGAAAAGGAAGTGAAAATTCTACATTAGCCTTGGCAGGAATAAGTGTTATATAGAAACTTCATTTAGTTGATAAGGAAGGAAAGGAAGAGGAAATAAGACAGTACATTATACTACAGGTGACAACTCTGTTTTGTTCAGGAGCCCAGCTCTAGACCTCACCAGCAGCTGAAAATTACAGTTGTCATGCAGAATCTGGAAATGAAGGAAGTGAAGTACATGATGATTGGGAGGGGAAGTGCAACAAAAACATTCAAAAGGGAGGCAAGCGAGAGGACAAGTGGGCAGTGAGACAGCCTAACCTTCCAGGGAGAATACAGCAAGACAGCCTATGCTGTAGAAATGAAGACCAGAGTGAAAACAGTTCTGAGATTACTGAGGTGAAAATGAAGCTGGTCATAGCTAGCGCTGAGGACAAAAGACAAGTTAAAAAGGAGAAACAGCATGGCACCTGCAGAGACATGCTCTACTGAAGAACTCTCAGGATCATATATGAACTACAGGCACCTTTGCACTCAAGTAGCAGCTGGAAAAATGAAAGGCAAGCCAATGGCGTTTACTGCAAATTTCTACTAAGTGGTAAAACTGGAGCAAGTAGTAAAAAGTCCTAGATCACACACCTGAGAAGAAAGCTTCTGGAGCACAAAGACTTCAGTAAGCTCTTAATGGAAGGGAGGAAGGCAAGAGTTGAGGTGTCAAGAAAAGCTAAGGTCAACAGAAATACTGAGTGTGATGTTAGCCTTATGTTCAAGACACCAGGAACCACTTCAGGAAGGTTTTCCCCACTCCTGTGCTCTGGCCACATGCTACTGAGTACACATCAGAAATGGCCGCTCACAGGGTGGTTTGGGCTCCTATTTCTGTGCTACTCAGCTGCAATATAAATTACAAAAATTGGGAAACATCTTTAATTTTGCCAAATCCTGTAATAAAATTTATTTTAAAACCCCATGCAAACAGAAAACTGCAGCCATAACCTTTTCTCTCCTGGAACATCCTTTGTTCCCACAACACACCTCATAACCCAGAAATAAGAAACTTTTTCCAGATGTATCCATGTCAGCTGACACAAGAAAGGAAAATCCAAGCTTGCTTTTTTCCTAAAATGAAATTTCTTACAATGTCCACATGTTGCTTTGCTCTGCTTGGGCTTGAAGAGATACTTGCTTAAGTCAGAGTTCTGGTAAGATGAAGTCTTCAGGAGAAGGTGGACACCAAGAACCACAGCAACAAGGCATTTGCACTGGAGTCGAGAAGGAACTCAAAATGAGGCACTTAGAAAGGAAATTAGGAGACTGACAAACTCCAATTGCAGAAATACAGCTAATAAGCAGAAAGAAAAATACCCAGTGTATGAAAACTGGATGTGACAGAGAGAAAGTTTCTTGGGAGCTCTTTGAAACTCCAAGTGGGTAGACAGATCACTTTTTACCATTTATCTAGATTACTTCATACAGAACTGCCCAATGCTGCAAGTAAAGGGATCCCTTTTGTGGGGAGGCACTGTCAAGACACTGAAGTTTGCTCAGATACTTTCTCCTGGAAGATCAATGCTGTCACACTTGAGTCCTAAAAACCTGACAGGTCTAATTCCAGGTCCTTTGAAATACTGCATTCAGCCTAAGGAAAAGCACTCTCCTTTACCCCACTAAGAGGAATTTAATTCCCTACTGTGTCTGCACATCAAGCCGGAATGACAAACTTTTGTAGGGCACTGCACAGGTGCCCTTTCAGGTATGTCCTCACAATGCTTGCTCAGAGGCTGAGTATTTGTCAACTGTGACAAAAAAGACAAATATAATATCTTTTAAAGTGACAAATCATAGCCTCAGAACAGAAGTTTCTGGAGACTTCAGTGAAGCTCCACAAACTGGTGGAGCTTTCTTGTTTGTAGTGAGTACTTCTATCTCCCAGCCCTTACGGCTAGGACAGAAAGTTAATGAATACAGTTTTAACTTTGTAAACTCAAGAAGGGCAATATAAAAATGGGAAAAGGAATTCCAATCTTTCACAAGGCAGAGCAAGACAAACTGCAGCAAACCTCCCACCTGGGTATTGCAAAACAACGTAGGTGAATAAAGAGGTTGAAGTGTGCATACATCAGGATACTAAGTGAGTAATTTGCATCTGATGAATCCAGGATGTAAGAAAGGATGGACAGGAAGATCTCTCAGGCTGTTTCCAACTCAGCTAGTCAATCTACACCATATGTAGATTACCTAAATTGCTCTGGGCACGTCTGCATCACCCAGTCGGCACAGTCTCCATTAGAGATTCAGGTGTTAGCTGTGAGCAGGCTTGTAAGCCAATACAGCACTCAGTGAAATACTAGCTTAGCTCTTGGAAGCAATACGGATGTCTTCTTTAGCCTACACTCATTCATTTGCTTGTCTCTACCTTCCTGAAGCAACTTCCTCCCTTAGTATCTTTTCAAAACAACCACCTCCTCTCCCCAAAACAAAGCAAAACGTCCACAGGACATATCTGCAGATAACAAATTCACGTACATTGCAGGCTAAGGAAGAAATATGGATTATTAAAGAAATGGGAACATCCCTGAGCTTTTACTGCAAAACTGAAACTTTCATTAAGATTTTGTTAATATACGGCTGCTGTACGTTCTTAAAGAATTTGAAGCAAATGGTTTTACAAAACTTCTCAGCATTTTGTTTATGTAAATATACTACTAGTTATTTGTATTTGCTCTAGTCTATTTCTGTATGACTAGAGGAAGGTATGGCAATGCATTTACTGTTAGCCAACTTGCAAACAACTATGTATTATTTTAGTTAGACAGCCTATCTCTGAATTCAATTCATAAATGTTTGAAATTACAGTAAAGGAAAAAAATATATTGTATGGATGACGTTGAAAACAGACTGGAGTGGCAAAACTAAGCTCCCAAAGCAATCTAATGCACTGCACTGAACATTTGTGCTTGTTGTAAAATGAGTAATGGTGGCAAACACTACCTGCAAACTGAAAATTATCAGCAAATCCCAACCACATTTGCACCATGACGCCTGACAGGAAAACCAGAGGTTTGACTGAGTATATCTAGCAGGCTAAAATGTTTCAGGAATCACATAAAGAAATGTTCCACTTGAGACGAGATGTGGGACCCTTCATATTTACTAATCCCCTCTGATTTAAATTGTACAGTCTGATTTTCCCACCAGAGGCTAACATTTAATGCCTTTGTTACTTAGAAAAATGAATAGGTTTAAAAATGCAAACATTTAACAGCCCCAGACAAGGTCTGCCACACCTTCATGTCACTGTTGAGGAACAGGACAAGTTCCCATATCACTGTTTGCTTCTGGGTCCAGCACTGCACTTTCAGTTATGCCAAATGAGAAATCTCTTGTAGTGAGATGACGCCCTTTAGTTTGCTTGTGAGGGAAAAGGCACTAAAACCTCCTACAGCTGCTTGGCATCCTGCACTTGGGTAGTGCATCGCCACAGTAGTCAGTCACACCTCCAGCTACGGTGTGGCTATGCTCAGTACTGATTTTCTGAAAAAGTCGGGGTGAGAAAAAGAGGTGTACAATATTACACCACAGAAACCAAAAGGAAACCTAAGACTTAAGGAATTTCACAGAAGGGAATAAAAACCCAGCAGCTAAAAAAAATCTACCGAATAAATAATGTTAAAAATCATATTTTCATAGGCACCATTAGAAATACTGTTCAGGGTGACGTTTCTGATACATATTTCATTCTTGAGCAGAGGAATTTGGAATGGTTTTTTACCCTTTCAGACTTTTTTGTTACACTTTCAGATACACTCCCCAGTGCAAACAGTTCCTTTTCTTCCAACACAGCAGGCTTTGATCAGGAGTCAGCTAATCTCTCTGAGATGGGCAGTTGGAAAGTGAAATAAGTACTAATGACTCCAGAAGTTTGTGCATCTGGTCTTGGGGTTTTGTTGCTGTTGGGGTAAGGGGTTCTTTGTTAGGGTTTTCTTTGTTCCTTTGTTTGTTTGGGTTTGTTTGGTTTGTTGTTTTTTTTTCTGTTCCTGGTTAGAGATTGCTGACTTGTTTACTTTGTAGTTTCTTACTCTCACCATCCCCACAGAAAATTCTCATGCTGTCCTTCTGTCATCCTCTGTTGCCACTGGATCTGATTTTCAGGTGCCTCTCTCCCCTCTCTTCCTTCTTCTACTCTACATTCAAATAGGTTCAAAATAAAAGCAGCCTGTTTGTTGACCCCAATTACAATGCAAAAATTATTTGGGATAGAGTGAAAAAGGATGTGTCCCAACCCAAAGATACCACCTTGCAGGGAAATGTATGCAATAAAGTATCTATAACAGCCAGTTCAAGTTTCTCTTTTCCCAGTTTTAAAAACAGGGATGCTATTAATCCCTCTGCTCAGGTGTTCACCTGTTAAATCACAGAGCTGGATTCAAATTCATTTCTGCTTCCCCTGGGATTTCTTATTTGCCGAGCAGCACACGTGCCCCTTAAGTAGTGAGATTTTGAGGTCTGAAGCAGCAGGTGTCACATTCGGAGGAAGGAGAGATGCACACGCTTCATAACAAGAAACGTACAAATTGCTGCCACTCAGCAGAGGGAGAATTTAAATTTACTTCCATTAGAGGCAGGGGGAACAAGGGCTGTGCGCGCAGGGCTGGCAGCAGACGCGCTGCACTTACCTCAGCCCGCTGTTCGGCTCCTCATCCGAGGAGAAGGTGCCGTTGCAGATGTTGCCGAAGGAGTGGCTGGGCTTCAGTTTGGGCTCCTCACAGTCTGAGGCGGGCTCTCTTTTCTTCTTCTTGCCGAAGAGCTTCTTGAAAGGCTGGAATTTGCCTGCCTTTTTCTTGTCTGCAGATGACAAGACAGAGCGGCGCGGGGCTGAGGGACGCGGCTGGCGAGCGCACGCCGCGGCAGCAGGTTCAAAGCAGGAATGAGGTCAAAGAGCAAGGCTCCAGCCCGGAGCAGCCCGGCGCTCGCCATGGAAATGCCGGGCTGCACCTTGCTGCGGACGCGTCACATTGACAAAGCAAAGGCGAGAGCATTCAAACCTCTGCCCTTGGGTTTAAGGAGCTGCGTGGAGGTGCCAGTGCAGCCAAACATTTGGATGAACAGAAAGGATAATTTTGCAAAGCCAGAGCGTAACACTGCAGTGTTTTTAGGTTTTATACCATAGTTTTGACCATTTTACCAAAAGAAAAACACTGTTTTGGTCACCCCACTTTGGAAGGTGCTGGATCCTCTGCCTTGAATTGAAAGCAATTGAAAACAAACAGCTGTGTTTTAGTTATGTGGCCTCATAACTAGACAAGTCAATTTACAAATGAACAAAGGGAACAGGATAAATTTCTATTGGTTTGCTACTGGGTTACTTCAATAAACATCCAGCTTTTTATCAGCAAAGTCAATACATTTCTGTGACTTTTTTCCCCCAAGTAACTGAGGACAGAATTTGACCAAGCATTTCTTCCTTGAGACACTGAAATTTTCAAAGCTCCACCAAAGAAAGCACAGCAAAACCACAAAACATACATGAAGACAGGAACAAGAAATAGAGTTTACCAGGAAAAAAAGCAACCATTTTTTCCCCACCAAAGACTGGAGAAAATGAAGGCAGCTTCAAACTATTATACCCCCATCTATTAAAAAGAGGTACCATGACTCTCTTGTTAACTGTTGACAAGAACGGGTTAATTTCTCAGGGCTGGGATGAATCAAGGAATACGTGAAACAAAGTAACTGTTAAAGCGCTTTGCTCCTCTTAGGCTTTACCTTAATTTTGCATTAAATCTACTTAAAACAAGTTAGTTGGGTTTTTTCTTTGTTTGCTTTATTTTTTTTTTAAACTCCAGCATTTAGCCTTCTATCATAATCTAGTTTGAGAAGCATCATATTGTACTGGTGACAAATATTTTCATGAGCTAATTACATTCCTGTATATGCTTTTCTCGCAGGCGCTGTGCACACGCTGCCTCAGTGCGCTCTACTCTTCCTGTGGACTGGGGCTCAGGAGAAAGCACCAGTTTGGTTTCAAAGTACGTGCAGGCCCCTGTAGGAACATTTGACCAGGAAACCTGGAAAATCTTCTGTAGTGCAATAGCATTCTTTAATTCCACCTTAGGTTTTACACTCTACTCTGCTATACCTAAGCAGGGTAAAGCCATATCTGGGTAACACGCCTTTGTAGTCTCTGGAGGAATAGCTGCGGGGTTTTCAGAGGGAGAAAATGTGCCCAAGCATATTTTGATCTGGCTACTTGCAGTGGTAAGTGGTTTCCAAACTAGCATAGTGCCAGAGAGCCCGAGTTCAATCCAGCACAGGATCAAACTTGCACACAGTTAACCTATCCCTTTCTGATTATGGATGGAGTAGAAAACCTACATTGAAATTACAAAGTCAAAGACACAAGAGACAGTAAATCTGTACTTCCTTTACAGGTCCATGAGAAGCTCACACAAATGTAATTCTTCTCCTTGGGCAGTCAAGATACATAGCATTTGCGCAACTTCATTAAAACAACAGGGCATCCGAGTAGCAGCACAAAGATAAGAAGCTGAATTATGAACCTCAAATCAGGCCAGCATCAGAATTTTCCAGTCCAGAATCACTGACTCACAATAAACAGATGAGAAAAACAACAACTGTAACAGCAGTTTTACCAGTGCAGAAGAAAACAGGATATGGAAGATTACCTGTCTCCCAGCTCTGCTTTCCATAAGCTGACCAACTCGCATCTCCAGCCAGACCAATTGCTTGCTGCTCAGCTCTGACTTTAGATATATATGGAATGTATTGATATATAATAGAATATATTCTTATATGAAGCCACTAACAGACAGGCAGGCGATCATGCAGAGAAAGAGAGAAATTATTGCTCTTGGCCACAGCTGCTCCTTAACGCACTTCAGAAACTGACTGCAAAACTCCATAAATCATATGGTAGAGCATACAGGACAGAAAGCATCAGTATCAGACACAAGACTGGGTGAAAGAGCTATTTGTGCACAGTTCCCATCTTGCCAGTTTCCTCAGCTTTCTTCTAAAGGGAAAGCTGTGTGACACCAATTTTGCTGGTTAATGTAATTTACTGCATAAATCAATTCGACTACAGCATTTTTTAAAAAAGGTTCTCACCATGTCATTCATCCACATTACTCTTGTCCCCTCCTCTTCAGATCTAACTGTGAATTGCCTCATTGACTCTAAATCTACTGTACTGATTCACCAACTATGAATCTAGTGTTGAACAAATGTAACAGGTCAATACAGCTTTCATTTCATCAAAATGGGTGAAAACCAACACACTTATCTGCAGCCAAGATCTGCTTTTCTCCATGTGATTTAACATGTTCCTTAGCTGTTTCTTTGCTGCACACCCATCATCACAACTGTCACATTACTAAGCATGAATTCTTTAATTCAGCCTTTGTGACTCATTCCAAAACCAAAGAACACCCTGCCCTGCACAGGCTGCACATGCTGTTCCCCAGCCTGCCAGGTTTCTAAGGAGGGAATGCCTGACCGCTAAAACCAAGTCTATTTATGTAAATTTCTCACAAGATCTTACGGAGGAAGATGTGGGATGATATTATAGGGTAAAATGCTTCCTGTAACAGTAAAACAAGTACAGAAAGTATTCCAAACATAAGCAATGCAGCAGACAATTCTCTGCACAAAAGCCTTTTGAGTCTATAATTCTCAAACACAACTCATCCCTTCTGCCCATCTCTATTGCTGAGAGAAAAAAATGGGATAGGAAAGGATGAAAGTTGGGACATTCAAAGGCGTCAACTTGCAACAAGGACAATTGCTAGGAGAGCCAGGAAGCAAGTCAGCTTACATGTGCCATTTTCTTCTCTCCTTAATCACTTCCATGGAATCCTACAGATCCAGCCCAAGGAGACCAGGGGAAATAAGCAATTATACCTTTTTTCCTGTCTGTTTGACAAGTCTGTCTTGTTCAAATTATTGTAAACAGTTAACAGTAAACCAGTTTTGAATCACAGAATAACGTAAGGTGTGAAGGCGATAGATAAACAAGGTTGGATACACTAGCTAGGATAACAGAGCACATATGGTAGGCGTTCCCTTCCCAGCTACCAGAAGAGTAGCAGAGCAGATTAGAATAATCTTTAACCTGTCATATAATTTGTCAGATGCACAAAGACATGCAGTGCCTAACACAGAGCCAGTTAAAGCAGAGAGCATCGGCATCATGCAGGCAGCACATGGTGTCTCCTCTTCCTATGACAGAGGGGAGCAGCTTCTCCTCTCGCAGTCTCTCCTTTGTGCTCTCCAAGAAAGATGAAGGCGGGTGCAATGGGCTTTATTGCCAGTAAATCAGGCACAGCCTTTGGACTCCAGCTGACAAAGTCTTATCGATGTGCCAGCTGAAAATTCCCCGTAAGATAGCTTGCAGTGAAACTGCTCAAATGTTACCCAGTTCCATGGGGATTCCTAGGCTGTGACGCCTTTCAAAAATGGCACATAATCCTCAACACAAGTACAGGCCAAACAAAGACTTAACTACCACCTTATGGAGGGAAGAGATTTAAATTAGTGGAAAGAGAGTGAGCAGTGTATCCCAGACAACAGGCAGAGGTGAGGTTATGCCACTGGATGGGACAGAAGAGATGTCAATGCCTCTAGAGATATCTGAAAAACAATTTTCAAGCAAAGCAAACTTAACATGAGAAACAGAAAGATGCACATAATCATAGAAGAGACACCTAAATATTTAACAAGACATTGGTTCCTTGCAGTTTTTCCTATTTGCTGCAGTGCTGGGGACACTCACAGCCGTGTGGGTGTGGAAACATGGGGGGCAAGTCCTCTCTGAGCAGAGCTGACCAAGCACATGCATCAGCTGGTGGGTAGAAAGATGATCGTTGAGGGGAAAAATAAATAAATGCAGGATTCATAGTGCTGATTTAAATTTTAAGTTATTGTGACCAAGATTTTTCAAGCCCCAATTTTGAAATGGGATTTGCAAAGATTTCACAGATTTTTTTGCTCATTATATGAAATACAGCACCTGTCTATGACACTTCTCTAAGTAAGAGGTCTTGCACAGGAGCTGTCTTCAAACTAATGTGTTCTTTGTTAGTGAATTTAACGGCTATAAAACACGGTGGAATAAGATAGACTAATGAGAATGTGAATTATTAAATTGAATAGACATTTCTATAATGAATTTAAGGAATGGAAGTCCATATGGATGTAGCATTAAGAACTGTGTGGCAGAGAGAGGTCAAGTGGGTTACTGGGCTGCAGGCACAATACAGCAGCCGAGGTGGAAAAGGGGACTGAAAGACATTGTTAAGAGGGTAAGTTGACTGGCATTTCTAATTGCATCTCTACAACAGAAAAAGGCTGCTATGATATGTATTGCCAGTATCACTATTTTAAAAACTACCTTGATTTCAAGCTAATGATATGCTTACTGATCTCTTTTAAAAGTAACTCAGGATGTATTCACTACAATAAGCACTGCCCTGTTGAGCCCTGGGTTGGCCGTGCATCTGCACAAGCTTCTTTGTTTTTCAGGTCCCCACCAAAAATTTGCCCCCCTTCCTCCTTGCCCAGTCTGTTCTATCAGGGCATAGAGCTTCTCTGGGCAAACTGGGACTGGCTGTTGATTCCAGCTTTCCCACCCACTCTGCATCTCAGTACATCCATCTCTGTGGGTCCCCTAAGGTGCTTGTTTTTGCGGATAAATTTTCAGTGCTCCCTGGAGAGGTGTTTCCACTCCTCCAGGAAAGGGAAATAAATTGTTTGGGATCAAGGAGAAAGAAAGCAGATTTTGTTCTGCTTAACCACGTTCCCATGTTTTCAATTAGGTGTGAGGTCCTGTACCTGTGGTAGCTCCTCTGATTTCACAGGGAAAATTGGTTTCTGGACATTATCTGCCTTCATGACCTGCCCTCAACCTATTGCCCTCTCTTCCATAGGTAGCTGCGGTTGATAGATGGACACAGTCCAGATATACAAAACAGGCACAAACACCAAAGAACCCAAGGAAATGTTTAAGAGAACACACAGGGAATAAAGATTGACATAGAAAAAAAGACTGATGCTCAGATTCAATAATGTAGCTTCCCAGAAATGGGGTCAACTCTGTGAGACATTTAGTGATAGCACATAACAGCCATAAAGCTGACAGTATGCAATAGTCCCATGCTGACAGAGATAATATCACTTGACATAACATCAATACCTGAGAAACATTAAATGAAAACAAGATTGAGAGGTATTGAAGGTGTCAAATTGGTGTAGCCATAATGGTCTAATGAACCAACTAGGCAAAGCAAAGGAAACATAGTGGGCCATTGCTTGTCTGTTTTTCCAAGAGTATCAAGTGATCTTACAAGAGATACTATTTCTTGCAAACCTTGTCCCAGAGAGGATTAGGTATTCTTGGATTACCTGATATAAACTAGTAATACTACCTAAAGTATCCATAACACAGCAAGAACGAATCTTACTTTCCAGAAACATCTATTTTCTCTTGCCACCCTGCCGAAGCAAAAACATTTCCACAAACAACAGCCCATTTTGTTATTTTTCTTCCTCCCAAGACTGTATCTTCCACAGAAACCATATGTAGCTGAGACAGTCAGCTGATAGGAGACATGAATTAAGCATCATAATAGAGTCTAATAATGTTCAAACACCATATAATATGCTTTATCATCCAGAGCAAGGAAATAGCTATTTCAACACTTCTCTTGATATTACAAGGAAATACTCTCTTGAAGGCAAAAGGAATTAACCTCCACTGCATGAGGTTTGGCACAGTGGTCTTTACAAGCAACAGTGCAATATGAATGGAGAGTAGGAGTAAAGAAAACTTTAAAAATGTTTAGATGACATTAAGCAGAAGAACTAGAGCTAAGTAAATATCCACTTATTCAGTCTCATTTACTATGGCAAAAGTCTCACTTTCCTTCATTTCTGAGCTCCTGTTTTCCTCTTTTCCCCATCTTTTAATTATAGTCTTCNNNNAGCATCACGAGTGGTCATAGAAGTCAGAAAGCCCCATTCACCTAAACCTTTGTTTTAATACTGACATTCTGCCTTCTTAATCCATCCCACTGCCACCCTTGGGCAGCACCTTTGGGACAGAGAAGACACTGCCCTCCAAAAAACACAACCAAACTTGGAGCAAGTTGGTTACTTTGGGAATGTGTGAGGTCGGCTGGGGATAGCAGAGACTCTCAGCAGGGAAGACAGCATGAGAAAATTAGTATAAACATCAGGAACAAACCCTACCGCAGTTACGGAGTTTCCTTCTTCCAGGGGAAAGCCCCAGTTACAGGTTACACAGTGAGTAGCCAGGGGGTGTAAAAAGAGTTGGGATACACATCCTGAGGACAGTAAGAATGGGTAGTGGAGCTCATACATATGAGGACATTTGAGAAAGGGTTAAGTAAATGCAATATATGTTACTAAGGTGCTGGGCTGCATTGCAGAACACACCCGATAAGATAAAACCTGCTTATTATAGCTCTGGGTGCAGTGATGCACGTGAGACTTTTAGAAGGGAAGAGACTGCAATAGCTTCTAATTCCCCAACAAAATATTATGTAACAGAAGGGAGAAAGCTTTGTTTTACTAGGGCAAGACTTACTAACTCAAGTTATTAATGATGGGAGACCCTTTTGGTGTGCTGGGTTTTACCTGAGGTTTCCAGAGCTGCATTAAACACTTGATGTCAATGCAATAAGGAGAGGTTGGACCATTAATTTCCTTCTCAGAGAAAACATAATTGTAAAACATGGGATTCCCTCAGCAGGTTAACTTCTTACATGGGAAAATTCCTGATTGAAAGCATTTAAAACCTGAAGTCCTGGCCACGCTGCATGTGAAAAATAAACTTCTCCAAGGCAAAGCTATTTCCCTGAGGCCCCATGGAAGAGCAGTTCAAAGTCCAAGGAGTACCACGTGTGCTGGACAAACAGCTCCCACTGCCCCTCCCCAGCTGCCAGAGGTCATTTATACCTCCTCAAGGCTGGCACAGACTGCTGACAGACCAGGATCCTACACTCAAATCACAATTCAATTTCTATGATCATTTTTGCAAGGGACTGTGTTACATGATCAGTTCACACCCTTCCAGCTCTAGAATAAGTCCTGCATCGCACTGGTCAACATTTTTAGATCCATACCACATCCAATTTTCCACTGGTGAGAGAAGGAGCATTTCATCCTCACAGAAACTAATGCCTTACCATAGAAAATATTAATTTTCATGAAGAGAGCATGGAACTCATAGACCAAACCTCTTCAGTGATAAGGCAGCATGCTACTGGCATGCTGCTGATATCTCCTGATACAAAAAGTTAAGAAGTATCCTGGCCTTAAAGGACTGTCAGAGTGCTATGAAAAGTGCTATGCCAGAAAGTCTGGATGGCTGGAGGACTGGGATAACAGAAATGAGCTGAAGTATTATGTACAAACTCATTCCTTTAGGGTCTAATGATGAGATGTCCCAGATCAGCTAGAAATGGGTGCGAAGACAGATGTGACCACTCCAGGTGATCATAGGATAATTATAAGCCAGCACTGTGGTGCTGCTGCAAAAGTTAAAATGTCCTCTGAAAGGGCTCTGGGGAGTGGCAGGGGTTACTACCCAAGCAAGGGGCTGGAGAGCCAGCTGACTTATAAATCACTAGGTGCTAATAAACCAAGGCTGTAAGAAAGCAGGTACAATTTTTTCTTTTTCTTTTTTTTTAAGGGAAACAACAAACTAATACATTACTGAGTCATTATGACACAACAAATTCTCTCTTCAGTGTCACATAAAGGCAATACTATTGGATAAAAAAAATTCATGTCATGGTGCAAAACCAAATGCATTATTTCTGCTTTTAATGCTTAACACAAACTGCTGTGTGTTTGTGAGACCAGTATAGACAGAGATACTATTAGTGATTTTTTTCATTTTTGCACAGTTTTAGTTTAATATATTTTATAATGACAAACATGCATGAATTTTAAATTCACAATTCAGATGAACTGCGAGAAAATTTTAGATAGGTCAGATTAAATGAAGAGAGTCAAATTTTCATTTTATGAATTTACCTAGTTGCCAGTTGTAAGAGATGTTAGCAGGTTTTCTTGAAACTGTGAATATACCTTTAGAGTTAGAGCAGCTCCATGGTGAAGTAAAAACACATTTTAAAAAGTTCCAACATAGTTCTACAAGTAACTCTAAATGGAGGGAGAGGGAGATTAGGAGGAGGGGAAACCCCAAAAATTACTTTATGCCTGTGTGTTGTCTTTCAAAGTTCTGAGAATTAGAAGGTGATATAGAACAAACAAGAGTAAAAGGGGTCTTATTCAAAGCAAATTATGAACTACTCCAGCAGACATATTAATTTAATAAGTTCTTCATTAAATTTTATAAGGGTAAAGCTGAACAGAAGGCAGTAAAACCACCTCCATTCCCCAGATTTAGGGAATTAAAATGTCAGGACCATCTCTAATTTTTGCAATGAATCATAAGACCCTCTTATTTGAGTGACCTGAAAGCCAAGCTAAATCTGACCTCAGGCTGAATGTGTCTGAAAGAATTAAAACACTTGTGCTGATCTCCGATTTCACAGAATTAAATCATGCTGTTGTGGTTTACAGCTGGGTAGCAAAATAAAGAAAATAAACAATATCTTAACAAAAGAGCTGCACAAACCATAGCAATCACAGATTCTCCAGCAAGCTTTGGTAAAAAGCAAAGACCAAAGTCAATGCTTGCATGATGAAAACCACATTGAAAAGGAGCAGGGACCTGGGAAGAGCTCTGTTTTGTTAAGGGTTTGGGTTTGGTTTTTTTTTACTTTTGGAGAAAGCCAAACCTCAACTTCCTTACGCTGTTGGGCAAGGTAGTCAGAAGGAGTCATGGCACTCATTCCTCATGCTGGCATATCCCCAAAATATCATAGGGAATAACTTCAGTCAGCAACGTAGGGGCTGAAGCACCTGCTCTGTGTTCCTTTCTTTGCTTTCCGGAATTAAAACTAAAGGAGTGAGACATCACTTGAAGCACTTACTGACTGGAAAACTCAGAGAAATCTGATGAAATTTTACAGTTCAGACCTACCTAAAAATATCTAAGAGATAGAAAGTCTTGAATAGTTTTTTTTTCTGATATTTGCAAAACTTACAATATTCACTTCATAAAATACTCAGATGTATTTTGCCATCACAGTTATTTGGCTAACACTGAGTGTATTAACAGATAACACTAATAAGTAGAAGCAGTGTCATTTCAAATGTCAGCCAAGTAAGATTTCTACTGCAAATAGAAATATCAAGAAAGGGTTCCTCATAAACTCTGTAACATCAAAATAGAAAAAAAATCCAATGTACTACTGTGATGCTAAATGAAATCTTCCCCTATCTGTTCTATTTTATGAGGCTAGAATAAAATTAATTACTCATGAAGAAGCAAAATTAAAGAGGAGAAGAGAAGCAGCCATAAAGTGTTGGTATTCAAGCATTTATAAATTCAAAGCATTTAAAGCTTTGAATAAAAGCACAAATCTCTCTATTCCTGAACTAAGACAACCAGATATTTCCTTAAAAAACATCTTGCCATTAGGTAGCAAGAGCAAAGAGAAAAAAACTATTTCCTATTTTCATGCTGTTTTGGTTCCAAGCGAGGATTTGCCAGGCCAGGATGTGACTGATCACACTGATCACACATCTTCTTGCTGTGCTGAGAATACAAAGCATTATCATCAGTATAATGGTGAAATACATCAAATTTAACCACACAAGGTGGACATTATTAAACTTCACTGAGAAAGGAGACAGCGCTTTCTCTCCAACATCACTTACCCATATTGGAATTTATTTACCATTTACTATGAGCCAGAACAAAGAATTGCGGGGACTCAGGTGGCCAGGCAAATCACACTATCCCATGTGCTAGACAGGATGGTTAAATATAACTACAGCCAAGGGAATTTAATGCATTTTAGATTGCAGGATATGACATCAGGATGGGCCCTTGAGTGAAAACTATTCAAGTATGCAGTTTGTAAGCCTTGCAAAGACACTGGGAGTGCAGGTTGTGTCTGTCATACTCTGAGGGGCTGCAGCAGCTGCGGCAGCCCCAGGGACCAGCCAAGTGCTGTGTCTCATGATGCAATATCATTCCAGAAAATGTCACTTGTACAGAGTGTCTTCTGGCAGATCAGGTACGCTGCAGCTGCTCCAGTCCAATGGCAAGACCAAGGAACAGAAATCCTCTCTTGGATTTGACTAGTGCCAGGATCTATCTAGTGTGGATGGAAGCTGGGGTCCACTTCAGCAGCTCTGAATACTTGTTTCCTAGCTGCTGAAGCAAATTTTGGATCCCTGCAAGCAGCTTGGCACAGGAGTGGGTGCCCTGATTGTCCAGTTAAGGGAAGTTCACAGTGAGAGACAGAGGAAGCCCATGTTGACCAAACAGCATTTATCTCCCTTCCTTAACTGCTTCTCTGACATCGCACAATTCTTGACACCTTGTATAAACACCTTTCCACCTGATACCCCTGCTCTCCTTATAAAACTCAGCGTCCAAGAGCACTCATTGTAAAAAGTATCAGAGAGCAGATTTGGGAAAGGGCTGGGACCAGAGGAGAGAGGTCAACACTTACTGAGTTTTAACCCTCTTTACTTGCCTTGTATCTATTCTTAACTTACTAGACTACAAGTGTTCAGTAGCTGAATCAGTGTTTTTCTTTCTCTGTAAAGCATCAGCTAGAGTTACAGTAGCACTTGCAAGTTTGAAAAGAATTCTAACAGTACAAATATAATAAACAAGATGAAAGTTTATAAATATAATCAGTTTCCATTATGTGACCAACTATCCTCAAGAGATGCTCACATCTCTCTCCATGACACATTATGACGCTGAGACAATGCAAAGCATCTCAAAGTAAATCCAAGTTCTACTTCTTTAAGCCTTGCTCACAGGAACATTTCTGAAAGATTTGTCAAATATGAGTATGGAAACAACCATAGCTGTTGCTTTGTCCTGTGGGCTTAGAGAAGAGGAAAAGTAACCTATCTGAAAGTCCTATGAAAAGAGATCAGTCATTCCAGTGCTCAATGTTGGCCCTCTGTTAGAAACCCACATCCTCATACCAAGTTTTCTACTGCATTTTCAGAAAAGTCCTGATGCTCTAAATGACTGTGCTAATCTTGATCATTCTTATAAAGAGCAGAGCTAAAGCCTAAAACCCATATGTGCAGTAACACCCACCCAGGACAGTCAGAGGAAAGAACCATTTAATTTAGATGTATGAAATGACAGCACTGTCAACAATACAAGGGTAACTTTATACAGTGTACAAGTTAAGCTTAGGCTTCTCCCACCTCTTCACCCCTCTTCTTGACTTTTTAAAACTAAGTCCTACATATTATATGGAAGAAAGAAAAATGCCAGTTGCGGGGCAGGAATATATTGCAATGCCAATGAAGAATATCATTTCCACCAGGATTTTTCCATCACAGGATATGTCTCAATTGCAAGAAAAAGCACATTCCCTCCTTTTCTTCTTCCTGCTCTTACACTGTAGATTGTTTGAAGACAAACCATAAAATGAACAACCACACAACATCAGAACAAAATAGGACACTCTCCAAATATTCTGGGTTTTGGTTGGGCTTGATTTATCCGGTATGCCTCTACTGATGGTAGAGAGAGATGACATATATGACAGTATATGGATTGTTCATAAAGTGTTTGCAGAAAACATTACTCTGAACAAATGTAATTTGTTCTGGTTTAGTCACAGTTAATGCTACACATATCTGGTCTCTGGCTGATGAACTCGCAAAAACAGGCTTGAATTTAAGTTTTCAGACTGTAAACTGAAAATGAGCTAATGACAACTAATCTGCTGCATCACCTGAGAAATCACTGGTTTACTGATGTTCCAACAAATGCTGAATTAAAAGGAGTGCAGTCACTTACATGTACATGAAACATATCATGTACTTGCATACTGCAGATCACTGATGAATCTGAAAGAAAAAACTTCTGGAAGAATGCACACCCAGCATTATATATATAGATCAATATTCATTAATAGGAGGGCAGCTGCTACTTACTTGTAAGGTGCCACTTTGGAAATCACGGTCAAACGTGTGACTAAAAAATGTTAAAATATCTGTACTTGGGTATGGTAAACAGATTCCTGTAAGGGCATCACCCACATTGTGTCCTAAAGCTTCACTAATGGTAAGGCAATCCAGATAGTATCTGGATAGCCATGTAATCAAACAAGAGAAAATCAGACAGCAGTGAGAATCATTTAGGTTGGAAAGGAACTTTGAGATCATCAAGGCCAGCCTATGACCTAACACCACCTTGTCAACTAGACCATGGCACTGAATGCCACATTCAGTCTTTTCCTGAACACCTCCAGGGCTGGTGACTCCACCACCTCCCTGGGCAGCCCATTCCAACACCCAATCAACACTTCTGTGACGAACTTCATCCTAATGTCCAGCTTAAACCTCCCTGGCCGCGGCTTAAGACTGTGTTCTCTTGTCCTGTCACTGGTTGCCTGGGAGAAGAGACCCACCCTCACCCGGCTACAGCCTCCACTACTTTGTAGTAAACAGCTACTTGAATGGATTTTAAAAATACTATAATGTTTCTACTAAGTTCTTCTAAAAGCAGAAGTTTTCGTCAAATAAAACATTCAGAACAAAGTGGAAAGGGACACTGGATAGAAGCTGAAACAGGCTATCTACCTGTATCTGCTCCTTCTCAAGGTGTCTTGGAGGTGTGTACATCCATGCAACTGATAGCCAGCTGCAAGCCTTGCCAGCTGGCCAGTGTTTCAGCCTGGCAGCACTTAAGGCAGTTCACTGCTGCATGGATGCCACATGCACTGCACATCACTGTAAAGAAGGCCAAAAGCCCCTTAACCAAAGGATTTGAAATTAGCCAGAACCAAGAAAGAGGGAAGAAAGGATGACTGTTAAAATGCGTGCAAGGTCCCAGGAAGGGTCAAAAGGTATAGCATTCTGTGTTTCTTCCTTAAAATAGCAAATGTTTACCTAAACTCTCTGCCACAAAACTCCTGTAGAAAAGTCCTCAGAGCCCCCAAGAAACAAACTCTCTGAAAGACATCACCCTTTGCAGCCCTGGTGGAAACACAGTGCTTACAGCACAGCAGGATCCCAAGTAGCAGCTCTGAAGACCTCTGTCCTGGGGAATACATGCAGAGGCATCACCAGTATTACTTGGCCTCTACCAGAACCAGCCGAAACTCAAGGGGCAAGGGGGCTTACTTTGCTTTTTTTCTTTTACTGGAAACAGTTTTTGTTCCAAGATCTACAGCGGGGAAAACCAAGAAGGCTGTAAGCCCATCAAGGTGTTGATGGGCAAGGGCACAGCCTGCAAGACAGCCTTGCCAAATAGGACTTTGGTCTCCTCTGCTGGAATGGGCTCCATGCCATAGCTTATAAGTGCTGAGGACCTGACCTTACTGTGAACAGCCGTGTATCCGTGCCCTGCCCTCCTGGACCATGCCATCAGACTGGAAAGGTTTGTTTGTACCTGTTCTTCAGGATACCCCAAGCACCCTCTGCAGTGTCAGCCTCTTATTATCCTCCAGCACCCGAGTCATCAGCTGCGGCGAGTGCAGCCACAGAGCAGCTGGTCATCCCTGCTTTAGGCTATGTTGTGAAATGGGACAGGCACTCTGCTCTACAGGCTGAAGAGGACACCTCATTCAGGGAAACAGCATTCCAGAATAAGAATTAAATGTAGTCTGTCATGGGAGAAGAACATGAAGAGATTGCATCTTTGGAGTATGACAACAAGATTTTAATCTCACTATCTAGTAAGAAGCCAGTAAACAAGAGGAGAAAAGTCAGCTGGGTTGAGATGCCTAATTAGTTCATGAAGCATTTTACTGGAAGTATAATTTTATAGGTGTAGCAAAGCAAGAGGCACTAATTAGTTGCAACTCATCAAGTGTAAGTTGTTTAGTAATTTAGGAAAAATGAATGCAGACATAGCAAGGTTGGTACAGACAAGAATTCCACATAGCTGAGCGTCACATTTCCAACAGCAGCCAGTCTGCTCAAGCAGCAGAGGAGTAATTTTCAGTTCAGTCCTGACCCATGGGGGCAGGCAGACCACACATTCCAACTCTTCTAAAAGAAATCTTAAAAGACAAAAATAATGAATGCCTTCACTACAAATGACCAGGTGAGACAATTTGCATCTGTCTCCACCCATGAGCTATTAAAACTTTATGTTCCATGTATAGAAAGAATTGCTATCCTAAGTAGAGAGCTTGTGGATTCATAAATCAGCTGAGTTCACATTCTCATCTTTTAGATTTCTGCTAATACTTATGCAGAAATAAGCTAAGTCGCACTTACCACTTTGTAAAATGTATCCTTCTTAGAGAAACAGAAACAAACAAACATCCCAAGTAAGATATTACCAACAAGATTTTAATTGCATAATATTTTCAAAATTTGCTCTTTACCAAGGGTAAATTTGTTGAGGAGAAATGAGTTCAGAAACCATTGCACAAACTAGGATTGAAGAGGGACTTAAAGCAAAGACAAAATAAAGCCCTAGCATGGAAGCAAGTTATGTGAACAAGACCACCAAAGTGTGCAGAAATGTCATCATTCACTTCAGCTGGAGGGCTGGCAAACTGTAGTTATTCTCTACCTTTCAGCTTTTAATCCCATCCATGAAACACAAGTACCCTCAGAGAAACCATATGTAACTTAGCTAATTCTTTTTCAATTACACAAGGCAGTGGTTATAGGCAAAGGTTTCCTAGAACAGCATCTTTCAGAGAAGTGTCACAGTGACATTGAATCAGACTCATCCCCTACAACTGTCTGCCAGGGCTTTTTAAACCTTTATGGTAGTACTATACAGAGATCCACCACGAACACAGTATAAGGCAAGACAGCAATACACCATTTTATTTGGTGGTAATTGTAGAGCAAATTCATAGTTCCCTACGAAAGCAGGTACCAAATTCCGGGAAAGTCTGGGCCAGGAATTTTCTGCTCAGTTATGGCTTAACTAATAATAGCTAACACAAATGTAAAAGCCACGTGAGAAACAGAGTTTCCTTCCCACAGTCCACTGGTGAAGCTCCCTACAAAAAGAAAACTAAAAAAGTCTGAAAACTTCACAAGAGTAAATTCTTTTCTTTATACTGAATGGACATGCTGTACTCCCACTCCCTTACAAAGGAAGTTAAGAGCTTCTTTGTGTCAAGCCTACTCTCTTTTTCTCAGCAAAATACAAATGAAAGAGCCATGTGAATTATTAACAGATGACAACAGAGAGCTAGCCAGGTATTTCAAACACTTGTGTCTCTTCTTCCTACATGAATTCCTCAATAGTACACGCAAAATAAGTCTTCTTACTACTTCCATTTTTAAATCCATAGTTAAAGCTGATTAAATAATTTGTTGAGAAGTGAAGGATTTTTTTACATTCCTTTCTTTCTCCTTTCTTTCCCTGGGAGAGCATTTGACCTGACTGTCAGTGACAGGGGGGCTTCATGCCTTGCTTTGAAGGGCACTTGCTGAATCAAGTGAGAGTTTTTCCCCTCTTAATGTCTTTTCAGTACCGCAAGCTCATGCAGAACATCATGCAATCCAGTGGAAACAGAGACACCATTTACTTCTGAACTGGAATAGACATGTAATGGGGAAATCTGAAAACAGAATAAAGCTTTAGTCACATTTCAATGTTAACCATCGTCTCACAGTGAGAGCAAATCTTTTCTATTAAAAACACTTTGGATGGCCCCTCGTCCCCAAACTCCCCCTCCCCAACTCCCCCCCAACAAAGAGGTGAACAGGACACCACCACATGAATCCAACACTGTTGCTTGACAGCATGCTTGCTATTTACACAGAAGTACAAACTTAACACTGCTTCAGTCCATTCACATTTAACTCAAATAAATTCTGAATTTTTCAAAGAATCCCTGCAAATCAGATGCAAGAAATGAATATGAAATTATGTTAAGTTAGTATGTTAAGAAAGATATTTGAGAACGGACATAGGAAAACCTATCAAAATTAAAACTACAGTAGTAAGAGTTAAAATAACAAAATATTTGCTATTTTGAAAAATAATCCAGATGACCCTATAAAAGCATGTATTTTTCTATTTACTTCAAAATTTAAATCCATAAATTCTAAACTTTCATCAGTTAAAAGGACCATTTCAAAAGGCATGGTAAAGCACAGCATCTGACATAACACAAATGGGGGAATAGTTTCCCACAGTGGAGCAGAAACCCCCAAGTGATGCCTCAGGGAATTGCCTGCAAAAACATTAACCAGAATAACCTCTTTGGTTTGAGTTTGACTGAGCTTCACTCACATGCTGTTTATTCTAACTGCCATAAAAATGGACAAAAGCAGCACATACATTAGCAGCAGCTCCTACTTAAAAACAAGAAGCACAGCACATTCCCCCCGCAGCCAGCTCCCTGCTGAAAGTGTTCCAGACTAAGCCACAAAAACTTAACAGTGAGCTTTTGAATGACAGGACATCATGTGCTCCATCAGTCAAGTACTTACAAGGTTTCTTAAACAAATTGATCATGCCTACAATTGCAGACGAAGTCAGAGAAACTTCAGACTTGATCTTCTCTGAGGAAGAAACAGAAGCCATGAAATCACCAAAGAGAAGGACTTTTTTGGCTTTTTTTGTTGTGATTTTAAAGAGAACTCTGAAGGACATACTGTAATGTGATGGGAAGCTTGTAGGAACAGCCTTACAAATTAAGGTGGGCATGTATTTCAGCACTCTGTTCTTATTTAGCACTTTCCCTGTGGAAAATGCTAAGGGAGGTTTTAACTAGCAACAGCCAAGGTGATTTCAGATTGATAGGTAAGACCTCCCAGCTGATCTTTCATTTGTTACATTAGTTTATACAACTGCTTTTTGCTCAATCTTCCCAAACCACAAAGCCGAAAATAGTCTTACCTTTTCCAGAAGGACAATAAGGTGTACTGGGAATACAAGGGAAATCCTTATAGGTGCTATGAATAACAGCAGTGGTTTTTTAAAAAGTAAGAAAAATCCTGATAGTATATTATCCATGTTTTTATCTTTACAAGAACAGTTTAAAGGCAATAACTACCATGACATCTGTAGGTTGCATTTTCCAAGAAAATTTATGCTAGACACTAGTATTTCCTGAAGCATCCTATAGTACCATGAAAGGGAGACAAGCATTAAGCAGTCTACATCATTCATCATGAAAGAAGCAACAATGATGCAAATTCCTCCTAGAAAGCAATAAAGTTTTGAATACAAATCCTAAAAGGGCTTAATTTTGCAGTTCTCAGTCAACACTGGCTGAGCCAAATCCTACTACAGTGCTTCTCTGTGCTCTGCATGAAACTTCCCATGGCTCCAGTAGCTCCTATCGCAGAGTTACCAGCCGTCCACAAACAGATCTCAGCAACCAGGATTTAAGGGAAAAGATACCCAGTAAAGCTAGGCCCCCAGATTTGTAGTTCAGCAGAGAAATGGGAGATCTAATTTTCAAACCTCCTGGGAACCAGGTAGCTTATCATGCAGTAAAGTCCTCTACAGGATATTAATGTTTTAGTGATGCCTTTTCAATTCTTGCACGGTGCTTGTTCAAAATCATATCTTACGACTTTTACCCGAAGACCAGCAACAAGTTGCTAAGCTTAGGCCTTCACGTTCCAAGGGTGTTTAGACCAAGAAGTATTTCTTGTAAAATTTAAGATCTGGACAAAGATTGTGCTTTCTCAATGTGGAACCAAAGTTTATGGTTATCTTCTAATTTCAGCAGAGGTCCTTGGCATTTCCATATCAATTGCAGAGACTCTTGAAGTAAGATAAAGCCTTTAACAGCAAAGAATTTTATTTAATCTATTGTACACAGCGCATTTAATAATATCTGATTTCTCAAATCTCCCTCTGTCAATTAAAAACAATGTATGTGGAGAAACATTGAAGAATCCCAGGCTTCGTAGCAGTCCCTTTTTTTCTAAGCACTGGAAATACAGACATACAGAATAATTCCCCTAAACACAGACAAATGGCATCGAACTGGAAATGAGATAAGATAAAATAAAGAGCTTGAGAGTAATATCCCCCTGTTGCTTTCTCCTCTGAGGTATCTAATACAGATTTGTTTTGGTAGCTGTATCAAGACTTATGTGTAATAATGACTTTAGCAACTCATTTCTTTAGGGACACATTTTATTTCACTAATGAAACATTCTCAGGAACCAAGAGTATGACTTTCACCCAATTTAATTTTTAATTAAAAAGAGCTTTAAAAAAAAGAAGAATAGAAAGATGAAATAGCTCTGGTCTGACAAAATGTGTGGCTTTTTGACCCATCTATAAGGGCTACTTTCTTCACTCCAACAGCTGATGGACCAATATGCTCTGCAGCAAATAAATCACTTCACCCAGCCCCCTCAAGCCTTTCTCCCACAGCACAACACTGGATCTAGCATCCCTCTAAATAGCCAGGAAGTCAGGATTAGTTAAGACCAGGAGAGCTTACCACAGGACTCAGGACCATCAGAAAGGCTACACAGGTACCTGAACAAGCACTCTCTGGACTCAGGTGTGGTCACTGCCCTGAGCACATTCTGTAGCTATTCAGGTCCTTTGCACTTCAAACCCCGTGACTAAGGTTCACCTTGGACACCAACAGATGAATATTACATTACTGAAAAACATAGGTATTGAGAGGTACCTCTCTTAGAGGAACTACCTAATCTAGCATCAAAGTTGGAGGTGCATGAATGACTGCCACACAGCCTCCTGGCTGAGGACAATTAGTAGTGTTTAATCACCACACAAGGTTATCAAAGGGATTTTTTGTAATAGCAGCAGAGAAGCAGCATCACTCAGACAACAGGCACAAAGATAAGTGGTGGACAATCTGGTAATGAAGAGGCAGAAACCACTCTCCCTATACCTCAGTCACACCCAAACTGCCTGCTACCAGTGTCACAGCCTTTCTCTGTTTAAGCAGGGATGAAAATTGAAACACAAGCTTTTGTTACACATCAAAACAAAAATGAAAGAGGATTAAAAGGTGAAGTGACAAAATCAAATTCAATGCAAAGTTTAAAGAGAAAAAGTGTTTTCCTTCAATTTCCTTACATAAAAATAGGTTTTAATAACTGAAAAGTGTAATGAAATAGACATTTAAAAGGTCTTTGTTTCTCCTCTAACAACTCCAGTTCATGTAAATCCCCTAAAAATTTAGGCACATGGTCTATTTTGCTTTTATATCATCTTATGAAGAGTGCAATTAAATTATTTACGTCTCTGAATTGGTAGCAATGCCATGCACAATGCCAAACTGAAATTTTTGCCTCCTCTTGCCAGCTTAGTTTACTTCAAATTTCATCTTGACTTATTTTTGGTGCAACAGGAAATGGAGGAAAGTGGGACTTCTAAAAGCTTGTTATGTATAACTGTAGGTATGGAGGTTATTAATGCAAGCATAGATTTGGCATAGGCACTAAACCTGTAACTCAGGAAGCACTCTTGGTCAGAAAGCTTACCTGCTTGTTAAAAACCCCACAGAACACTAACTCACTCAAGTGCTCCAAAGCTACATGCAGTCAGCAGAGAATATTG
>WEIT01006465.1:2976-36786 GCA_013389985.1 Dryoscopus gambensis
TCAACTTAACTTCTTATCCCCTTCCTGGGGACACAGAACTCAGAACATTAGGTTTCAATGACTTACTTTCAGTCATTTTTACAAAAATCTGATTATGTTTGCATCATCCAAAACAGAAAAAACAACTCATTTTGATGGCACTCACAATATGTCTTTTTTAAGAAGGGAAAAAAGCGCTAAAACATTTACCATTGACCTTTTATATTAAAAGGGACACTGACAAACACAAACTACTTTCACCTTTATTTACCACTGGCCAGTGTTCCAACTCTGGCAGAAGAAAGAATAACTAAAAAAATAAAGTACTTCAGATATTTACATATTAAATGTAAATGTGTATGCTTACACATCTCCTCTATTTTGATCCGTACACTATATTAAACATCATGCAAAACCATCAGGCCAAAGGAACAGTGGCCCTTTTGCTATATGAATGCATTATTACAAGCACAAGTGCATGCTTCTCCCCATTTTCTCATCACTATCCTGTTATCCACAATTGCAGATGCCCACAGACAAGAAGATAATTTAATTAGCATACACAATTAAACCAAATGATGGTATCAGGGTCCTTATGTTCTTACTTTCATTATTAAAGCTTATTTTGTAATGAGAGTCATCAATTATTTTTCAGATTTTGAAGCACAGTCACAAAGTAAGAAAATGTTTCCCAAAAATTAATACAGAGGATTTAAGACCACATCCTTAACAGAAACTTTTGCCAGAACAGCATCCTTCAACAAATACAGGGGGAAATAAAAGACATATTTTTTCATATGTCCAAGAAGGTTTTGCACCTATAACTTTTCTATGTCCGCTTTAGGAAAATTTACCATTTAGGAATCTATTTGGATTTTATCTAAGAGTCTTGACTGACTACCAATTGGGAGTCAAAATGTTTCCTCAAGTGTTATCATTTCAGTTTTTTTGAAAGGCCATTTCATAGCACTTTGCGTTTCAGTAGTGAGAGTACCACAGACACAACACAGTGTATTTAACACAGGAGGTTTGCACTGGGAGCCAAGAAAAACAATGGAAGCGATTTCTCCCAGTAATACCTACATTAAAAAATACATTTGCAGTTAAGGGTTTGCCATTTGTTTATGATATTAACTTTCTGACACTGTTCATTCATTTTCAGCATTTTGTTTGTGCATGGAAGGCTGCTGTGCCCTGAGGAGCTGTTGTAGACAAAGGGGGGATTTTTACCTCAGTAACTAGTCAGATTTTGTACTTTTACTTAGAAATGCATATGATTTAGGAAAAAACAAACATTTTTCTAGGTATATTTTTTTCACCTGAAATCTTAAGCTGTCATGAATAGGATCTGATTTTTTGATCAAACAATAAATAAAACCAAAGTACTGACTCCCTAGTGTTATTAAGACAAAAGATTCCTCCAAAATAGAAAACAGTTTTGTACTAAAACCTTCCCTTACTCTGAGGAATGAGCGAATCATTTATATGTGCATGCACTTTTATTTTTTAAAAATTTAGAGCTGATGATTTAGGCTTTATATATAGAAACTATGTGAAAATATGGGTTGCTTTGAAAGATGATTTTGCATGCACATCTAGAGCCATTCTTAGTATAAATTAATGTATTTACATCTCACATTAACACTTCTCACTTATGGAGTGTTTCTATTGTCTCATGTTGTTGTTATTTTGCTAAGGGCCAGGTATGCAAATACTAGCATATTATAAACTTTTTTCCCATAAAAAAACTTCCCTGTTTTAAAATCATTATGTTATTGCAATATTTAGCTGTTATTTCTGCCTGAACTTCAAATATATTTCAGCCTAACAAATTCAAATCCCTTTAATAAACACTCCTTGCAGCTTGTCCGTTCCTTCCTACAAATTTTATACGCATTTAATAACTTTGTCCTTTTTTATACCTTCATAACTCTTTCCCCAAAATACATGTAAGTCATACAAAGACAATGTTAATTCAGAAGGGCTTGGCACATTATTTTGGGAATTTTCAGCCCGGATTTCTGTTACACTCTCAATCGTATTCAAAAGTCAGGATCCACATGAGCCGAGGTTCAGGTTATAAATGTAATGAATAAAACTGTTTTGACTATGGGTAGGCATGATTGTGAATAATCTCAAATTTATATAGTACACCATAAGTCACTGCCACCTTTTATTCATGTGAGCATGTACACGTTTATTTGTTTATGGAAAACAGTTCTTAAAAAAATTCTCATAAAGTTGCAGCATATGCTACATGGGGAAATTGCCTCTCTGATCTGTATAAACCTACATGTTCAAGACATCTTTAATCTAAAAAACTTTCTTCTCTATCACCTGTGGAGACTTTTTAATTAAAAAGTTGAGATACTAGGAAAAAAAAATGAACCTGAGCTAAGAAACTTGGGAAAAGAGCTTTCACAATTTTCTTCAAAATAGGCATAAATTGATAGTAAATTCTAATTATGAACACACTTGAGAATAGTTACGCTAATGATTATTTCCCCTACCTGTTACAAACACTAACAATAATTGACTAATAAGTATTCACTGGAATAATTAATTACAGTAAATTTTAAAATAATCTTGAAAAGATCACAGGGTTTTTAAAAAGAATATAAATGCATCCTTTTTTAGCAGTAGCAAAACCAGTCTTGAAATTCCATTAATTTAGCAGACACAACTTTCCTCTAAACAGGAATATAAGAGAACACATATTGCATTCACCAGACATGTAGCTTTTATTTTACCATCCTATCATTAAATTTTGTATTTTGCCCATTGCAAACTGTATATTCAGCAGTCACAGAGGAGTTTTACTGAAAAGCATCTGAAGTTACCAAAGGTCACTCTCAGGAGGATGTATTACTCAGTGCCTGCAAATAAGATTTCCACTTAATGTTTCTCTGCATGAATTTGATCCTAAGAACTTTAGTCACGATTCAGCAAAACCTCTGAAGAACAGGCATTATCCCCCTGCCCTTGATGGGGGCGGAGAGGTTACTGGACCCCTTTGAGTAAATCTGGCTCTTTCTTTCAGCCTGAGAGGTGAGGTAATCCTGAAGGAACTGCCTCAAATACAAGGACATGAAAAATAAGCTGGATGACTACACATGTTGTCAGAAATACCAGTAAGAACAGAAACTTTGTTGAGTTGGATCCAGTAAGATGGAGGAGCAACTAGCATAAAATTTATTATTTCAATGTTATTTTTAAAAAATAATCAGCTTTCATTGCCTTTTAGCTTCTGGACCTGGACCTCTTACATGCACCGGCAACACTCTCAGGGTTTTTTCAGCAATAACAGGATTCAGAAGTTCTCATTCATGAGCGTCAACTGAATCTCTCAGGTAACCATTTGAAAGTCCAGAGCTTAAGAGAAATATTTGATGCCACAAGATCCATCATAACAAAATTTAGAAGAGTTAGAAATAGCTATTTACTGAGGGTCAGATCAGCATTCAGCCCTAATCAAATGGTATCTGATATTCAAATGCAGTACAAATCCACTTAAAGAATGTTTCTTTAATCAATGGATTGACAAGGCCCCAAGGAAGCTGCAAAAGGCAATCAGCACATGCTGGCAGGGAACTGGAAATGTAATTACAATCTAGAGAAAGGAAAATTTCACTCTGCCCTTCAAAACGATGCAAATTCTTGTCATTTGCATGACGTGCCTCCTACCAATAAAAGACACAGAATCCCCTTTCCTGCATATTTTCATGTCAGCCATTTAGCACACCCACAAACTTGTAAAGTTGGGAAAGAAGGGAAAATGAGTTTTGAATAAAGGTGTGCTGGACTTGGAGTTAAATTTGTGAGTTCACAACCCACCTCCCAGAGTACTTGGGAATTTCTGCCACACGACCTGACACTTAAGGCCCTTTTTAATTGTGCCACAGTTTTCAATGATATAACATTAAAAAGAAGATAAAGCTTGTTCATGCTGATGAACTTTCAGTAACTCAGGTCCTCTGTATTCAAATAAAATTTTTCTCTTTTTATTCCTGATTATCGTATGGCTCATTAAAGGAATAAAACCCAGCATGACATGAAAAATCACTTTAGTTTGATAAAATGAAGTAAAACTCTATTCAGCAGCAGAAGAAGCTTAGCTTTCCTCTAAGAGAGAAGCTGAACAATAATTACTTTTACTTATTACAGAACCTTTTTTATGATTTTAATGTTTTCAAAAATTACACTTCTGAACAAGAGGTATTCTTTCCTACCAAGAGGAAACCTCCTTTTTTTTTATTTAGAATTTTCCTGCATACATACATTGCATAAATTTTAGGACAACTAAAGTTTCAATGTACTTCATGTTCAAACTTTGTCTAGTTAGAATAACCTTCAAACTGGACATAGTTAAAAAGTGAACCAGCAAACAAAGTGAGCAGAGACAAGAGAGAAGGAAAAAACTTTTTACCAAATTGCTTACATGTCCTCACCTATATTTCTTAAGTTATCTAGATTTATCATTAGATCTTTTACTGAAAAGCCACTAAAAACCTCAGCATCAAAACCACTGAGATTAAGTTTGAGGAAATAATTTAGGAAGAAAACCTCAGATACTCAGTGTTCAGAGAGCACTGGGGATGCTGTAACAGTAAAATATTTTATGCCAAAACTGTCCAGTTCAATAAAGCCAAAGAAACTGGCCTAAACTTGGAAAATTGTCTGGGTTGCAAGCTTGGGGTTTATTCAGGATGAAGAGGTTTTTTGTGGGATTTTTTAGGTCTGAGGTTTTTTGGTTCAGGGGGTTTGAGGGGGGGTTGCGAGGGTCGGGTGTTTGAGGTTTCTTTTTGTCTGATGGCTCCAGGATGCAAAGTTAGAGGATAACTAGTCTTTCTCCAAAGATCAGTCACCTGTTTTTTTCTCCTGTCACTACTGGGATGATTTCACTTCTCAGCCACTCTTCCAGCAAACACAACACAGTTGCCACTCTCTCCCTTCTGCAATATCTTTTCAGTTCTCCTGCTGCTGCATAAAAGAGTCATCTGATTAAAACTTCAACTCCAGCCTCTCCCAAAGCATCACTTAAAAAGCCAGACATGACAGACAAGCTGTTCCTGGTCCAAGCTACCCAATGTCTGTGGAACAACCCACGAAACCTCCCTTGAACTGAACTGAAACAAGGTGAGGATCTCTCCTGGGGAGGCACAGAGGAGAGCTGGGGATCCCTGATGGGTGATACTTCAAGCCTTCACAGATGGCTTCTGAAGAAGCTTCAAAGACAATTACTGATGTAAATACCAATTATGAGTGGCTTCCCTCAAAATAATAAGCAAAACCAAGTTTTATTTGCAATAGCCAGAAAAGAAAACTCTGATTGCAAAATACCCTGGTGTTGCTTGATGAGAAATGAGATTTTTGTGTGAGTTAAGTGCTGGTGAGTGAAGAAGAATTCCATTTCCTTAATCCCCCATTTTATGTAAATCAAGAATCTTGCTAAACTTTGAAGTTCTATTTTTTCCTTTAATAAAAACATATAAAATAAGAACACCTCCCTCCCCACATACACACACACCTTAATAGCAACAAGCAGATTTTGGAACTTGGTTCCACATTTGTTACCAGGGAAACTGCACAGACTTGGAGAGATTCACATGCAAATTATTTCCTAATCTGCTCTGTCATAAAAACACAATCTAGCACTCAACTAGCAATGTGCATTAAAATGCAAAGCCCAGGATTATCAGTGAGCTCAGTCTTAATTTTGACTCTGTTTGGTTCTTATATTCACAGCTTATATCCCTGCTATGAAACTGCTGCTAAACCACTCTGATTTGGTGAAAAAAGGCTTCTACCTACACTGTGTAATGACAGCAAGGACCAAACACCCTTTTGAGCACAGAAAAGATTCTCCTGTCTTCCGAGTCAGCCTGGGCAGTGCATCCAGCCCTTGCGTCCCTGCACTGTATAACCAGCCCTCCTGGGCCTGGGGCTGGCACAGCTCACTCAGCTGGGATCTGAACCTACTGCTGCAAAGGTCACTACTCTATTAGCCTCTACATTTGGGTTTGCTCCAATGAAAACACTCACTGGCAAAGTGCAGAATACTGAGAGAAACAGAAATTAAGGTTCTACAAGCCCAACATTAGCAGCGCTATTTAGTACACTCCACTGAAGGAGAACTAGTTGTGAGTGTTCACTGCCTTAAATTAGTTAATCCATGTACATCCAGCACTGATGGAGCTGCACAGCCAGAGCCTGTAGCTGCTGGCAGAGGCCAGAAACACCTGAAAGTTTCTTGCAGCTCTGTTGGGTCCCAGCTGCAGCAGCCTTGACTCTGTCTCATGCCCAAGCATGGCAAGATTCACCACTTTGTGTCCTGCCAAAGGCAGCAGAAGCATACATATCTTCAGGGAACGTGATATTTTCATTAGAGAATGATAAAGGAAGCTTATTTCCTGTCACAAAAACATCACAGAAACCTGTCTGCTCCCAACTCCTTCCGCTCACTTGAGAGAGGATGTGTTATCAGCCTAAACTCCCGGGTAAGTGATACCCCAACTTTGCTCTGATAGAAACTCATCAGAACCTGACAATGTGCATTTAAGCATTTGATTACATCACCCATTGGTCATTAAGGAAACCACAGTTGCATCTTCCTGTTACAGCCTATTTGATTAAGTTATATGATACATCCTCCAGCATTATTCATGCCCCTGTGCACTAGCAGCTAATTTCCTTTGCTGCATGTCATCCGGTTTTTATTAATGTCTCCTCCAAAATGAACTTTTTGAGTTACATTTTTTTCTCTTCTCATGCCTTCTCACAGCTCAGTCTAGTCCTCACAGACGTATTTTAATTAATTTACCTGAAGAATATACCATTACCTAAGTATATTAATAAATTTTATTTCACACCTTCTTATAAGTAGGTTTAGTCTGGGTTTAACTGCTGGTTTTCTTTTTCTGGGGGGTTATTTGATTCAAAAGTACTTATTCTGAGCAAATTCAGCTCTGAACCATAAATGACTGATGAAGCTTTTACAACATGCTAATTTGCATAAGTATAACTGCTGACATTAGAACAGGAAAGATTAGCCAACAGTTTAGAGCACTGACTAAACGTGAATTTTGTCCCTGTAATGTGCACAGGCTATGGAAAAATATAACCAGTGCAGCGCTTTCACTGTAACTCTGATAGTTTAAAAACATAAAACACATGCAAAGATGGAAAACTGCTATTTCCAATTCAATTAATCTAGTTATCACGGATTTAAGTGCACCTAAAAATGCTCAAAAACTTGAAACTGCATCTTCTATTGCCAGAATTGCAGCATGGCACTAAAAAATAGATACCTCAAAGCACAGTATTAACTTTTCTTGCTCTTTAATCCTATTCCTACCACAGAAGTGCTGTCTCCCCAGGAGACACCGTGTGCAGTAGCATGGTCATGGTGAACCCCACACCCTACAGGCTGAACCACGCCTGATTAGCACTTGAGAACCTGAGTGAGAGTTTTGCTCTGGAGGTGGCAGGATTATCTTGTCTCTCTTTGCTTGCAACAATATATTGTGTACTAACAGTACACAAAACCACTGAGGGGTTTACAAAAATACAGGGAGAGCAATAGATAACTCTTTCCATATTTTCCCTTGCCCAAACATACATGGTATTAAAAGTGCCTGAAAACTTCATGTTCTATCTGTCCAAGAACATTTCTCCTAAACTTTGTCTCTTTTAAGTTTAGATTTGGAGCAGACTCCCTCCACTAAACTCAATAATCTGATCTCCAGATTTTTTCTTTCCACAAAAAAGGCAGAGATGAGCTGTCAGGAAACACAGAATATATGGTAAAAAATTCAAAAACTTCACAGAGAAGCTGATGCATGATGTGCATTATGGTAGAAGGGAAGAGAAAAACCAAGGGGAACTCAGGAGGTTCTTGAAAAGGAACTTAATAAATGATAAAAAACGCTTTGAAGTGATTCAAGTATTTCAGGATTATTTAAACATCGTCCTGGATGTGAGCAAGGCTCAATTTAGTCTTCCTTCCATAAATATGCACTTGCCTTTCTAACAGAGATCTTCTTAATCCCTTTTCTATCCTGTTATTTTGGCTAATTCCAAATGTATCAAATCCACATACAAATTCTATTCGTATTTGCCAGTGAAGTTATCTTTAACATATGCTAAAACAATAATTGCCAGGCGAATAAAACTTATCAAGTTTATATTATTGATTATATACTATTTTTTAATGGGTTTCACTAAATCCTGCAATACTGTGCTGATCATTACAGAGTTTAAAAAGTAATTTGTATAACAACAATGAAGAATTACTCTGACAGAACTGTGAAGGAATTCAGCCTTCAGTGATGAACACTGTCTGAACCTACGTCATCTCATTAGTGTTGAATTAATTAGGCTTTATTTATTCATATGACATTAATGATTATATAGAGCCTATAATTGTCAAATTTTCAGAAATTCTTGGTGTACTTTGATGGTGGAAGGGGTTCAGCAGCCCTGTAAGAGATAATAACCCATAGTTGGCATTCTCACTTTAAGATACCATTTTAATTTTTATTTTCATCCTGAACTTTTAAGATTCATAAAAGCTTCAGCCTAATTTTTCCCCCTACAATCATAGAACATTTCTGTTTTGAAGTACAAAAAGCACATCCATAATTGAAGGCTTCCATAAGAATTATGCTGTATGATTCATTTTGTTCAACACCAACAGCAGATATTATGAGGATACCATTTATTATATGATTACTATTATTGAATTCTGGGTATTTAATCTTCACATATTTAATATTCGACTTTTTATTTAGCTTCTTTCTAAAGAAATATTGCTTACATGTTACAACAAAAAAGGACGAATTAGGGGAGGAATAAGATTAATATTTTTTGGGAATGTGTGTTATTGTTTTGATTTGTGAATGTATATGAACTAAAAAAAAAAAATCTTCAGGTACATTAATCTGTTGGGGATACATGCACTAGACTTTATCCTGAAGAAGAGAATTAAAAATAAAATATGAGAATTAGATAAGCTTTCAGAAAATCTAAATTTAGAAAATGTTTGTGAATTATATTTGACACAATGTAAAATACCCTTGCAAGACATTTAAATACCAGCTAATTCCTGAGAGGAATATCATTATTTAAATAGTACTGTTTAAACAAAACAGGGAAAAGAAAAGCAGTTTTATGCATTTGCATGTCAGCACAGAACACCTGAAGATTTTCCTGATTTGCACTGAAAGAGATGCTTAAAACCTGAAAAGCTCTGTTTGGTAGGGGGGCAGAACCAAGAGTAGTGGAGATGTATTTCAGGAAGGGACTCACGGAACAGGGAATTTTTAGTCTATCACTAAAAATGAGAAAAGGAAACCCAGCAGCGCTCTTGCCTCTGAGTCCCAGCACTTACGAACGCGGTGCAGAACTGCACAGTACCAGGAGCACCCTACCTGCCACAGCATCACGTTTCTGCTTTGACCCTTGAAGGGCTCTGTGACCAAGTACCTGGGCAAATGGTTTAAACTCTGTAGTAAAATCTCAAGTGTCAATCTCATCAGACAACAATCAGCAACAGACATTTAATTGCACCTGGCAACATGGAGGTTCCAAGTATGAGCAGGAGTTTAGGTTCCCACTCATGCAAAAGCCCTTTCTGGTTTTGTGTCCTGTGGGTTTCTTGTTTGTTTGGGGTTTATTTGTTTTGTTTCATTTTCAGTTTGGTTGGTTGGTTGGGTTTGGGGATTTTTTTAGTAGTTGGAAGAAGTGAAATAAAGAATGGATGTTATCACCCGTACAGAATTCAAACACAAAACAAAATTACTATTATAATAGTCCGTCCTGAAATACAAACAAAAACATAAAAAAAAATAACAACCTAGAACTCCTCCTTGTTTCTCTGGCAAGTGCCGCACTCAAACACAGCACAAAACATGAGCAGGTGAATGGAACAACAAATTTAATTATTCCCATAAACCCTCTGGGCAATGTTACATATTCTCAGTTACCTATCACTGCATTACCATTAATCAGCAAGGTTATTCACACACACACACACACAGAACTCTGATAACATTCCTTAAAGGGCTTTCATAATGAAACAAACAACATATGAAAATAAGACAATGAAGCTTCTTTTTCACTGCTTTGTCTTGATGCAGATGAAAAAGAGATGATCCTGGAAGTATTTTTCAAGCAAAGTCTCTATCAAATAACTGCTATCTAATAATTTAAATATTTCATTTAGCTTTGCTGTTTTCTTTGATTGGTTTACATTCAAAAATAAGATGGTAAAAAAAACCCCAACTCTTTTTGAACAATAAGTAAAGGACTGTCACACAAACCATCAGTGCCGACTACTCAATAATTTGAAAACTGAGGAAAACATTAAAATTTATCTTTAGATAGATGTGTTTTCAGAGAATTGCAAGCTTTCTGAGAAAACGATTCCCAGCCAGCTTAGAGCAAAACAAAACATAGCATAAGGAGTGAACTGTAAAAGTGTGTCTTCTCAGCTTTAGAGGAGAGGAACAGTAAAGAAGCAGCAGTGCACAGAAGGTACTGTTTGATAAGATTTATGGAGAAAGCTATGGATTTGTTTCTCAAAGTAATGATAAAATTGAAAAGTCTTCACTCAATGTAGTCTGGCTGAGATCCTGTTAGAATAATTAATTCAACACTGTGGGGATGGAATTGTTATTGATGTGTTGAGGCACCAGGAGACTTGGACAGGCACTCTTTAATTATTTATAATCTAAGCAAATAAATATAATTAAGTAATATGTATCTTTATGAAATTCAAATTGAATCTCAGAGGCATAGAAGATCACCTTTGCTTACAAACCAATGACTTAGATAAACTTTCAAAGATCTACTGATGTTGTTTTGAAGCCAAAAATCTTTAGTTGTAGGAACCTGGAAAATGCTATAACAATGTTTTGATACGCATAAAATCCCAATTTTTTCAAGAGAAAATCAGACAAGTTCTGTGACAAAGATGACAGAGACAATAAAGGAGAGACATGAGAAAGTTAAAAATCTGGAGCTTGCATCGTGCATATAAAATATATATGATTTCTTCTTCTGAAAGCTTTTGAGCATATTTTATCACCAAGTGAAGAGATGACTTCACCCAGACTAAAGTGGTTTACGCAAATATATTTATCACTGCAGAGAAGCAGAAATGGTTCCAAGCTGGAAAAGGATGGCTGTCAATACATCATGAAAAGAAATAGCCTAGAGGATGTACACAGAAGTATATGCATGGCCAGGCAATTTCCATCTTTTTCCAGAATGAAGTATAAACTTTCACTATCCTGAGTCTGATTCTGCAAAGGATGCAAGATTGACTTCAGGATCTTTATTTTTTTCACCTGTTAAATGATTTGGGGTTTTTTAATCTGTTCATATATCCATGCTCTTTGGGTAATCTCAAGAGGAAGCACAATTTCTTAAAAAAATTACAACTGAAGTTCTTGCATTATATTCTGACTTCAGGACATGAAACTTTCTAAAGATCATTAAGCATTTTGAGATCTAAAATGAGTTGCCAAAATATTGCATATCTTGAAGGTTTCTTCCGACATAGTTAGCTAAACAGCTAGAAACAGTACAGTAGAAAGTAAAGGAAGCTCCTTAAAATCTAGATGCCAACCAACAATCCACCAAGATCAAAACAAAGCTCTCCCCTTCAGCTTCTGGAGAATTGGAATCCAGAGTCTACTGAGGCAATGGAAAGAGATTTAATATACAATATATAAAAATACTTTCTCATCTTTCTAACCATTTCTATTTCGCTGTAAGCTGCCCTCCTCCTGACTTTCCATGTATCACCATTGACAGAGGAATTAAAGAAAGAGAAGGCCTGTTTGGACAGCTGCAACGGTGATAATGTCTATCCTCTCAAGACAAGGCAATAGGATAACAACTAAACATTGAAATGTACCCTGCCAAGCTGTTTTGGGACGAGCTGAAGAAAAATGAACAGTAGAAAGACCAAACTGGAGAGAGAATCAAGGAAAAAAATTGCTCCTAAGAAATATACAGATCAATCACATTAACTGGAGCACTGGAGATAGTCTAATTAACGGCATTCAGCCATTCCATGTAGCATTTAGTAAGAATCCTGCACAATTCACTCCTTCAACTGAAGACTGCCCCAAGTAGTTCCAGCTGCCCTCCTCGGGGTGCAGGGCATGGTCTCGTTATGATTTATCAGTCCCCAGTCCCTCTGCTGCTCAGGGTAACTGGGAGAGGCTGGCACTGCAGAGCACCCTGCACAGCCAGGGAGAGAGGGGACAATGACAAACAATTTGTAACAATGACAACCATAGTGGGCGAGTGCCACAAATGCTAAAAAAGTACTGATAGTTTATAGAGAAATAAACTGAGATCTATAATGGCGTGAAGTGAGACATCTCTGAGAAAATAAAGGAAAATTAAGTAATTTGAAAACACTGCTGGATGCAGGTCTGTTCTAGAGGCACCCCTTGCTTGCTTACTAAAAGCATTATGTACAGATGGAGCAGCTAATTTACGATATTTTCCTTGAGCAGCCCACCAACAGGACAGAAAGAGCTTTCTGCCTTGGGGGTAAGGCAGCAATATAGGACACAGAGGAGATTCTTTCTACTGCAACTCTTCAAGTTGTGATAGAACACACAAGTGTATTTCAGGGGGATTCTGCCAATCAATACTCTGTTTTAAAGTTTCAGCAGCCTAGTGGATGACATTTCACTTTCAAGCATTTTAGTCTCATCAGAAACAAGGAAAACTTTACATATCTATCTTAGACATCACATTCTTAGTTACAAAAATACCTTATTGTAATGTTGATTTACAGGGCTAGATCTTCAAATCTTTCTCAGAACTAAAAATTAAAGGGCCTGTCTGTCCTGATCCTGTGGTTCCATACTGTTTAACTGATACAGTATAGGGACATGTTCTTATCTCCAGTCCACTGGAAGCCATGTGCAAGTGTGAACGTGGCACACAGTCACAGCACAATTCTCTATAACACTTATCACCTCTATTACTTTTGAGGGCCATTTTGTGTGATAAAAAGGAGGTTAAGTAATGGTTCTGAGCCATTACTGTGTGTTCTTTTTCTCTCCTTGTACAAGAAACAGTGTAAAAATGCACCACTGGTCTGTCCCTTCTGAGCTTCTCCTTTTCCATTTCTATCTGTATTTTCAGTGCTTTTCTGTAGTATGTGCATTATCTTGAGATAGTTGCTGACCAAGTTTTTAAACTTTGGAAGATGTAGCAGCAACATCACTACTAGACAAATCCAGGATCCTCAGGAGGGCCCTCGGACTCAGCAGTCAAACGGGAGGAGCTGTCAGCTCCACTACCTCTCTCACATGTCATGTCAGTTCTCCTCCGGGGCAGGTGTTCCAGCAGCGGTGCCTTCATGCCATTGTACCAGGCAAAACCTTTTAAAAAGATTCTCTCTGATGTGTAACCAAGGGAGAGCACAGGTTCCAAGTTCAGCTAAGCATGTTGTGAACATTAGCGGGTTTAGCTCCAGAAAGCAAACACGAGTGACAGCCTGTAAGTCAAGTATCAGTTTGGAAGAGTTGCTGCAAGAAAAATACCGAGATGAAGAAAGAGAGGGTATTGTGAATTTTTCAAGTGAATATTGGAGCTCCTGAAAAGCACCACTACCCAAAAATTTGATTATAATGGGGAAGGTTTTAACATGTGCTTTATTTAACATGTGCCACTTTACCTGTCCCGGATGCAAAGGAAAAATCAGAGAGAGAGGAGCATTTCATTTTCCTTTAGTAACAATAAATAACATTGAATGGCATCTTCTACTTGCAGAATGCAGTCTGGACTTGCAGTATGCAATAAAATCCTCCAATCTTAGCACTACACCTTCCTCAGCCTTGGTACAAAAAAACTCATATCCCACCCAGGAGGGTAACAGTGTCCTCCAGACCCAGCTCCGTGGAGAACACAGGTCAACCAGTGTGACCAAATTGGTCTAAGCTGTGGTTGTCAGTTAAGCCTAAATTAATCTTCTCCGTAGATCAGCATCTAGCAAATGAATTAATGGGCACACTACCTGGGAGACAGTATATAGGCATTTTCTACCTCATTAAAGAATTCCTCCCTTAAGCAAGATATTAGTCATTCTGAAATCTGTGGGTCCTTAACTTTCAAATTTTCAAAGGGAGTTTTGAACTCAGTCTATGAAGGATTAATACATGGTTTGAAGTCCAACCTGGACTTCTTAAGTCTGTGGTACGAACAGCAGCACAGAGACATCACTGTTACTTTTGATTTAAATGCCTCATTTACTCCTTCCACATGAAAAGCTGTTAAATAAAATTATGCTTAACTACTTAACACTAAAGGAATTCTCCTTTTGCACAGATAGTCTGTTGTTGCACACTGTCCCCAAAGCAACCATTTTCTACAACTGGATCTCTGTCAATACAGTCAATGTATCAGGAAATACACAAAATAAAATAAAAACACAGTAGGATGAATTTTAAAAAAGCAAACATTAGCATTTTCCAGTGCTCTAAAATAAAAAATGAGATCAGTATAAAGTCACTGCACATTAATTATGGGTGAAGTAAACTTAGAAATCTTATTCCTGTGGTTTTAATTGCTGGTAGAAATGTGTATTTTAAATACAGGGAGAATGAAGAACAACCATATTATTATTAAGTGGAAACAGGGTAATAGGTGTATTGCAATGAACACTTTTACTGTGTTATTCAGATCTGTATTTTTTACGTGTTCATCAATGTACCACTTTACATAGCTCATGTTCTACAGAACCAACAGGATGCTTTTCACACAGATGACACATAAAAAGTACTGATTGCCATTACCCTAAAAGTGCCCCGGACACCGAGATGACTGAGGAAGGGGAGCCATCTGCTCCTCCCTTGTCATTCTTAGCTGGTATTTGCTCAGTCCATTCTTGATCCCCTCAACCCTCCTAGGCTGTCCTGCAGCACTACATCGTGCTTATCACCAAACTGGGATTGACATTGTGCTTTTTCCTTCATGATACCATTTTTTTCCTGTTCACAACTTGTCTTATGAGCCCTACACAGAGAAAAAACCCCACTTTTTTCCTCTTTACAGCAGCCTTTTGCATAACTGAAAACAGTTACACTGTCTCCTCCACGATTTTCTTCTAAAGATTATACAAACTGCAGTTCTTTCAATCACCATATCCTGGGTTGTTCTTCCTTGGCCACCAACCAATAAATCTATATCCTTCTTGAAGGAAAATCATTGTATTTTTACACAGGATCACTTAATGTATTTTTTGCAGTCTGCACTGTTTATACAGCCCAATAAGGTATTTACCCTTCTCTCAGCAGCCTAACACTGTTGACTCACATTCTGCTTGGAGAGCAGGAATGGGAGTTCTGCCCCTTCACTGATGCATGGGGTACTGGGTTTACCCAGCTAATCTCGTGTCAGAGGTAAACAGAGGCAGAGGTAAACAGAAGACTGGAAGCTCTAAACCTACAGCTAGGCTTTCCTAGGGCTCTAGTTTTGAATTCAGCCTCTGACAGAAGCAAGGGCAATTTCTCACAAATAGAGGAGAAACGGAAGAGAGGATTAGGGAATGGTACAGAAGCAGAGCCCTGTTAACTCCTGGTTTTCCAGTCAGTTAATTTCTTTCCATCTGCTCTCTGCACAAACTGGAGCCCCTTTATGGGACTGTGTGCACAAGTGATGGTGTTTTAGGAGGGCAGAATTCCCAAGTGAACACATCCTCCTTCAGAGTCTGCCTGTACATGTAACTGTAACAGGGGAGGCAAAACTACAAATAAGCTAAACATTTTTCAGTTTGGGGGGAGGGAAGAAACCTGTTGGAACATTTACTGGCATACAAATTTGTATTTATGCAAATACACATTTTCAGAAGAGCACAAAAAGAAAAAGGTGCCCTCAAGGTGGTACCAGTTGTCAGAGGGAATTATATGATTTATAGAAGCTCTCATAGCTGGGGCAGGTGGCACAAAGATATTTATAGCCATCTCCCCAGCAGAACAGGTGTGTTTTGTGAGTAAAGTTAATTTCACACAGTTTCATTAGGCAAATTTTCGCACATAGGGTCATGATTCATCAGATCACTTTTTCTATGGTTATATGCATTTAAATCCTTTACTGAATCAGGTTGCTGCATTCACAGTCAAGTCTGCAGTCTATGGCAACTCTGTCATTGTCTTCAACGAGAAAGAATTTCACATGATTTCCTCCAAGATCTATTCAAACATTGTCTCAATACACAGGCACATCTGTTCAAACTCTGAAAGAATAAGCATTTTCCTTTGATTCTGGCATTTTTATTAATCACGTGCAATGACTAAATTAAATGTTAGGTACACGATTAGATGGAATTCTCTTCTATAAGCAACTGGGTTAATTCATTCTCTCCCAGGCAGTATTTATGCTTCAGTCTGTCAATAAGCAATGCATTTTTAGCAGTTTAGACCATCCAAAGGAGCTTGGAATTTGCTTTATAGTATCTCTGTGGTCGGTGACTCACTATTTTCTCTGTTACTACCTGTGCTCACACCTCTTGACGCAGACTGCCTAGGTCACAGGAAGAGCTGCTCCAAAAAGTGGATGAATCTCAAGGTAGATTTGGTGACTGCTTCAGGTTGACACACAGGAGGGGTGGGGATCCAAAGCATTTTGGTTCACACAACACTGTAGGCAGGCATTTTTAGGAAAAATGTGGTTCAAAAGAATAAACACTCCATAGAGCTGCTTCTTAACCAAATCTTTTTGTCCTTGCAAACTGAGTTAAAAAAACCAGACCAAACTGACTTGACCAGATAACCCAATAACCATGTCACAAAAATTTAAAAATGTTCTGTAGATTTCAATAATAAAATTAATTTCTGATTCATTTAATCTTAAAATATTCCTATAAGATTTTTTCCAGCTTCTTATTTATGTGAAAAAGAATAGAGAAACTATCTTTTCCCCTACATTTTTCCACCTTCTTACTCATCAGAATGATCTTAAATCAGTCCTGACACTTTGTTAATCTCCATGTGCAGAGAGCTGATATTATAAAGAACAGCTCAATATATGTACCTTTGAAATTATTCTTACTTCTGACAGGCTGCACAAGACACTAAAACTGGAAAAGTTACACATTATAAGCTACTGGACTAATCTATTTCACACAAAGATAAATTTAGGTATTTTACACAGAAGTAAAACTAGATCTGAGATACCATAACTGTAAGGCTTTACCACCATTATTTCATTACAAGAGAATTGACAAAACTAAAAAGTTTTGTGCTGATAAGAGCCAGCCCTCTGGCAGGACATGAGTCTGCTCTGCGTTTATCCCAACACTGGATTCACCTGTTCCAAACCCATGGGCTCTGCAAGAGCTGCTCACCCAGCACTGATTTATAAGACAGCTTCTTGTGCTGAGACTGCATCCATAGGCTCGTTACCTTTGGCTGTGGAGCTTCGCTGCTGCTCTCAGGGCCCTCCCTGTTGTTTTTATACCTTTTTTGCCCACCTTCTTTTGGACAGGCTGTGCTTCACATTTAACCGCTTAACGCATGGTGCATAAAGTCTCTAACAGAATTTTCTTAAGAGTACAGATAAGAACAACCTATGAACATGATCATGCCTGTCTCAGTTTAATCAAGCCTGATGTAAAGCACCTTCATCTCTTCTCAGAAATGTTCCTCACTTAGTACATTTTTTATTTTTATTCTTTTCAGGCAGATGTATTTTTGCCACTAAATAAAATTCCATCCTTTTTCTCAACCAGGAACAAGATAAATGTTCAGCAAGCCAGCGAGTCACGGAAAGATAATCAGCACATAAGGATTCTCAGCGATAGTGAAAGCTGGGGCTACACTCTGACATTAATGTCACAACAAATGGCACAGTTTTACAGCTCAGAGTAGAGGTGGCACATGGTTACATTTACAGCTCCAATCCAAACATATTCCATTAACAGTCTGACATTTGACAAAAAGTCAAGTGTATTGCAGGGGGTCCCAATCAATTTTATGGTTACAAATTATCGAGTACTAAACTAAAGGGTCTTTTCAGTTTTCAATTGATACAGACTTCAATTATTTCTGTGTGAATACAGATTTTGCAAAACCAGTGTCTCTAAAAAGGGTTTAGGAAGGAGTTAAATCATTTTCTTATCTAAAACAAAAGAGAAAAGTGATACAGTCATACAGCTAATGGAAGAGCCACCAAAAAAAAAAAATCTCTCTCTCTCTCACTATATATATATTATATATATTCCAAGATTTGGATAGCTAAGAAACCTCTAAAAATACGTTGTAGACTGTTAAACTCAATAATTCCCCTGACATACAGATACTTTTGAGACTACTTCTGAAGATACTGTCAGTTTTCCTGATAAACCAAACTTCTAAGGATGAGAGGTCAGGGACGGTTCACAAGATATATCTCTGCAATATATAGAACTTGGGCAGGGATACAGCTAAGGTGGAAAAAGTTTGAGTCATTTTAAAAAAGTAAATTGATCAGATGCATAAAACAAGTTAAACCCAACCAAAGGCTGCAGAAATAGTGTTTTCAGAGCTTTTGTTCAGTAGCATGTCTACTTTACCTAAACAAAGGCATGAAACTAAACTGCTGAATGTTTTAAGTACTGCTTTGTTTTGCCATATTTATATATGGCAAGTGCGACATAACTGATTAAATTATGAGCTTGTGAATTTCTTGTTTCATTGCAAATCATCTTTGACATACATGTATTCTCACTAATATTTAAGTGCTTAATCACATCTGCATAAGCAGGTTGGTGTTTTTACACTGATGGCAGGTTTTTTTGTATGCAACATACATTCCAGGTGGATATAGCACATGACAATCAGAGCACTTTGTGTTTACAGACAAGGATGGCCAAAGTGTCTTTTCACTAGAAAGTAAGAGTGGACAGAGAAATTTCATCCAAAGCCTTTTGCTATTACCATCAAAAGGCAGTTTTTGCAAGTGAAAAATTGCTCTTGTCTATTGAAACCCTATTTCTCACTCGCTCTGCAGACAAAGGTCAAAGTTGAAATTTCATCTTGCTGTGTAATGAAGACATAATAAAAATGTGAAGCCCTAAAAGAGAAGGAGGCGATTAGAAGCACTGTAATAGATGCCCTGTTTACTCTGCAGATTGCATTACAGAAAGCAAAGCCAAGCTGTGACCATGTCACTGCTACCTACAGCAGATACTTTTGACATCTCTTGGGAAATGATACCTTCAGGTGTATTATATTTAATCAACAACACAGTGCCAAGACTGGCTGCTGGCTTGGAAAAGCCCCTCACAGTGTTAAAGATAAAATTGTTCTCTCTGTTACCATAAAAGGATTTGATGAAACCAACTTACAGTGGAAATCAGCCAAAGGCTTATAGACAGTCTATCCTTGTAGTTTGCTACAGGAGAAAAAGAACAGTGCTCTGGTCTCACTGAAAATGGAACATTAACAGAAAAAAAATAAGAAAGGCAGCAGTACCCATGTGAAACTGATGGGTTAGAGTACAGAGGAACAGAGCATTAAGCAAAAAAGGTAAAAAAAAAATTATTCAATTTCATCAAAGTTATAGTAGGTTTAAACTACCAAAGTTATATTAGAGTGGGATGCCTTTTCAAACCATTTGTATGTATATCTTCAGGTACAGATGATATGCTGTACCTTTGTGTGTACATTCAGTCAGCATGGGAAAATTGGATGCAGCTTTTTAGAAATTCAGAAGTCTTCAGTTCCACAGAGCAACCGTGCACTCCAAGCCCTAGATGCACCCCAGCACAACAGTTTTTAAACACCTTCAAAGGGGGCTGAATGCCATTTCAGTATGAAAAATCCCCAAACAACTGGACGCAAATACTGCATATCAACTTTTTTTTTTTTTGTTAAGTGGAGAAGATATCTGAAAAAAAAAATAATTTCAGAGCACAGCCTGAGTTTTTTCATCTCTCCTTACTGGTTTTGACTTCACACCATTCACAATATGACCTCTTCCCTGATTTGCTTGCTCTATGGAGTGTTTATTTTATACAAACATGCAGGTAGTCAAGTCTCATAGCTGATTCTATTGACTGGAATTGCTTGGGCAGTGGGAAATTTCAGCAGTGAGCCATCCCTGGGGCAATGTCTTTGGCAGTGTTTTCATTGTATGCAAGCAGGTGCCTAATATTTGGATTCTGGTCCATCAGCAAGAGACTATCACCAGAACATTACTATTTCATATACAATTTTGACTCCTAAATAGGAAATAAAGTATGCTCCCACACTAATATTTGAGTTTGTAGTCTTGCTTAATCTCCTTGCCTCCTTCCCCAAATTCAAAAACAAAAATAATCCCCCCAAGACACCAAAAAACCAAAAGAAAAGAGGACACCCAATTACAAACATGCAGAATGACTTGTGGCAGGACAAAAGAAAGGCTTGTCCACCCTAATGTGACTTACTCAACCGACTGTGTGTACATTCAACCCAGCAAGAGATTCTCACCCTCTGTCCCAGCCTATTCATAGGTTTGGGAGTTTTTAGGGTTTGGCTTAAGTAATGACATGACCTCCTTCACTAAAAATCATTTTATAACAGAGTCTATCGTCCTCCCAGCTTCAGAAACCAAACTCAACCCGTAATTCCCCACAGAGTCCCTTTTGTGAGAGTGACAGGGAATTCCAGTGGCTCCCTGCCAGCCCTGCCGCACTGACTGTTTGCAATGGTCAGGTGGAAGCCTTGGCAGCCACTCTGCAATTTCCCACTGGAGTTCCCCTCAGGTTTATATGCCACCTGACCTGGTGAGTTACTGACACCTAATACATCTGTTTGTTTTGGTGAATATACTTACTGCATATTTACACAAACCCATTGAGTTCATCTGACCTCTACCCTGTGTATTAGAAAGCCTGGCTCAGGTGTAGAAACATTCCTGATGCCTTCAAAGAGCAATGAAAGGAATTAACTGAACCTCTCTGTTATGGCTTTCTAATTCCAGAGCCCTTCCTTACAGTTTGGTCATTAAGTGGTCCCGCTTATGCCCTACCTGACTTCCTGCTTTTGATTTAAGAACCTTTAACTAGAAGCTTGAGCACCATTTGCAAGGTGTTCTGCAAGTTTTTAGTACTCTATTTCCTGTCTACATTTGACCTGCTGTGATTTATGGCCTTTCTAGTTCTCATTTGGACAAGCTTTGTACTTTTTAAAGAAATTTTTTAAGCCTTCCCTTACGAAAGCCTCCTTGCAGTCATGGTCCCAGGAGCTGGAGCCCTTTGATGGCCCTTCTTATTTTGGTTTGCTTTTTCCCCCCNACCAAGAGTCCATCAACTTTATCTAGCATAGAAATGGAATGTACAACACAAGAAAGCAGTTACAAAACAACAGGTGCTATTTATACAAAGTGTGAGAATCTCTGATTCTCTGACTCCAAGATATGTAAACAATCAGAAGGCTGAGAACAGTGCAACATCCCCCCTTTTTTTTTCTTTTATAAATGTGGTGGTTTACCTGGGTTTCTAATAAAACACTTCCCAAAACTGGAGGTCATTTTGTAGGCATCTTGCTTTTCACACAATTAGTACAGTTATTTTACTAATTGCCTTAATAAAGTATATGCATATACAGATCTGCTTCTTTGCATTAAGTATTTGTCTACTGGATTTATTCAGCTTGTTACATTAAACAATAATGCAACATAAAACAATTATATTAGGAACACTACTATGGATGGGTCTTTCTTTAATTCAACTTGAAGCAGAACTTGTGTATAACTTAAGGCAAAATTAAAAATGGCGCTTTTGTCCCCCTAAGATCTTAACACTACAATTCAGTCCAAAAATTTTATCTCTATACCTCATTTAGATGAAACATTGACTGTACATATCTGTGCTATTATCAACGCAATAATGCACAGCTTTTCATTTCACTTCGTATTCCCTTATCAGTGTCATGGTCCTGAACAAGAGTTTGCAGTACATTCCTCGTTACTTTGATTTTTATCTTTCTCTATTTTAATGGGCAGAAATCCTGTGCAAGCAAGGCCGCTGCAGAGCTTCTCACTTTTTGCAGTATTTCTAATGCTGCACCTTCCATGCTGTGATACTCTCCTGCCTGCACATGTTATGCTCTCATCCTTGCAAAGACCGTAGCCTGGCAACTCTGTACCCCATTGATCACTATCCCATTGATCATTCTCCTTCTGCCACAGCTGAGATGTGTTATCATAGCCAGCTGTCATCAGACAGCCAGCATTCCTGCTCTCTATCAAACTTCCCAGGCTTCCAACACTGGCATAGAAGTACTTGCTGGTTCCTCCCTTCCCCTGCTGCTCAATATTGCATGTGGCAGCTCACTGAAGGCCCTTTTCAGTGCTGCTGCTTTGTTTCTTCCTCCCCATTTCCTCCCCACCTGCCTTTTGGCCTTTTCAGAGAAACTGCTGGCTACATCCACCCCGCAGTTTGCATCAGCAAAAGTTAGGTTTTTCCCTCTCCATGCTGATTTCCTTAATGTGTTTATCTAGAATACCCCTACCAGGGAAACACATCTTTACCAACACAGCAAAGAGTCACCAGTTCTCCCTGCTCTTCCCAGTAAGCTCTGTCGGGCCTGCTACCATTGCACTTGCCAAGCAAGTCAGCCTCAGATGTCTGCTGTGCACATGAGGATCAAGTCTACCACCACCTCCACCTCCTGTCCCTGAAATTCCCTCATGCAGCAGGAGCAACCTCGAAGCAAGACAACTCTAGGATACTCTAGGGAGTACATTTGACTGTCATTGCTGCAGGCCAGCTGCTCGCTGCAGGGGAACGTCCATGTTTTAGCAACACTTGGAGCCTCTCGCACTGCACAGACACACAAAGCCCACCCAGGCAGGCACTGCACACGCTGGGCACTGCACAGTGCTCCAGGCAGCCTCAGCTCCCACTCTCTTGCTGGGCCCTTCAGCATCAGAGGCAGAAAGCTGCTTGGACTTTGGAGTATTTTAGACACACTTCAGTTAAATGATATCTTCCTCACAGTAAGCTAGCTGGATAAGTAGGCAAAGCTGTCGCAAAACTACCCCTGCGCAGGGAGAAAATCCTCACATCGTAGATACAACCCAAAACCAAAGCAGCAGCTGAGCCAGAGATCTCTCCAGGAGGTATCCCAAGCAGGGTCTCTGCTGGCCCCACCCACACTCTCAGAGACAGGTGCCTGGTGCTCTCCTGAGCCTGGAGCAGCTCCACCCCCCGCCATGAAGGCCCCAAGCGCAGCCCATCCAGCCACGCACTGGGAACAACCCCGAGGGGCCATCGCTCCTGTCTGCCCAGGGCACGCACAGCTTTTCCAGAAGCAAGAAGTTTCATACTCCAGCTGGAGGCTGACTACCAGCGCTCCTGATGAGTTTAAAGGTTGTTACAGTGGCTGCACAACCAGGAAAACACAAGTGTCAATACTGCAGTCCAGCTGGTGTTGCAGCTCTTTACTAAACCAACACCTCTATCTTATGTTTTCAGCTGCAGTCAAGTAAAGCACTCTCCCTCAGGAGTTTAAGAGGTACCAGCCAAAGGCAAGAAAGCAGCAGAGATGTCTTATTTGCACTGCCATAAATTCAGAGCGTGGCACTGAGTAGAGAACTTGGTTTGCTTTTACGTTTGAATATTTAACGCAAATTTTTAGGACCATATTCTTTTACCCAGTGCCTTCTCCTCAGGGGTTATTCAAGACTAATCATTGTCTCTGCCTTTTTGCAACAGCATGGCACTTTTTACTCATGTTTTTCATCATATGCCATAACCCACAAACTGAGTATCTTTTTATGATTACTTTATCATCTTAAAAACACTAAAAGAAATGACATGCACTACCTATAAGTGAATATCATTAGCATTTACTTTCAAGTATGCCACTGACAGAAAAAGTAGCATTCTCATCTTCTCGCCTTTTTTTTTCTTCCAGACTCTTATTCCATATTTCCAACTATTAGAACTTAAACTTTGAGGCTCTGCATGCTTACCAGTATTGCTAGTACTTGAGCTACGTTCACCATCACTCTTCCTCAATTTTGTATTTCAATCATCATTATACAGGCTTTGTTGATTCAATGCACTATGTTCATAAAGCCTTATTAAAGTTTAATGAAGACATGGAATCAGATAATATTTGCATGTAAAATAAAGCTGTAGTCTAAGCAATACAAAGTATCTATAATCATCAAAACAAATCACTCAGCAGAAAAGACAATAAAAAGAGAATGGAAGCCAGGGAAGGAGAATTTATACAGAATCTCATCCCAGAAATCAGCCACCAAAGGTTCACTAGACACAGTAATTTAACACAAAGCTTTGTTTATCAAGCAGAATTGCAATTTCTATAGTTTAGGGGGTTTTTTACCTTTAAAACCCCAAATATCTGTAAAAACTCAAATACAGAAAGTAGCTGTCCTAATTGTTAATTATTTTTAAGAATGCAACTGCAGAATAAATCAGTAAGGGATAAAGTATGATGTGCGTGGGCTAAGTGACAGATGAAAGAGCCCTTTACTGAAATGCTACCCATGATGTGGGATAACAGAAAGGGAAGAATCAGTTTCAATATACCTCAAAAAACTAAAAAAGGTAACGAAAATCAAGATGAAGGTGCATATTCTTTGCTCTCATACTATGTGCAAAAGATCTAAGCAATTTGAGACATAATTTATTCAAAGATCAAAGTTGTCCTAGTTCAAGTCTCTCTGCTGGCAGAAATGATTTCACATTAGCAAATTATTTTACTGTTTTTGTAGTGATTCTCAGATGTGTTTTTATGTTCTCTGACTGCAGTAGGCGATTACTGAAGACCAGGGAAATATTTTGGCTGAGTCAAAGATAGATCAGAAGTCTTCACCTTAAACAGAGGTAAAACAGCACTGGTTGTTATTAACCATTGTAAATACAAATGAAGCTTCCAGTAGCTAAGGCAGGAGAAGACAACCACCCCCAATGAACTGCCACTGAATTGAACTGCACTGAACACTGAATGCTGCAAAATCTTAATTTGGAATATTTATTTGAATTTTAAAGCACATTTGCTTTAGCTTCAATTTTGCATCCCTTTTGTGTTTGCTTTTGGCATGTTCTAGTAAATTAATTACTAGCAGAAATACTTGCTGAAGCTGTGGATTTTCAGCGAATACTACAAAATATTTATTGAAACTGGCCTTTAAATTTACAGTTGTGGTAATAGCCAGCAGAAATCTGATTTTGGAGGTTAATTTAGACCTGTCAATGGAGAATAAAACAGCAGGTAGCGCCATCTTTAAATGCCTTCTATTAAAATCAGCAAGAACCAATTCATGAGCCATAGCAACTTAATTGCATACCTACAATAAACAATTTTGGATAATAAATACTTCAAATCATGTAAAGAGTCCAAATTTGTACTGCAAGGGAAAGACCTTTGTGTCACTTCCAAAGTTATGCACAAGGCTTGACAACATCCCTGCTGCTGGAGTTCCTGCAGGAATGGCATCTTCTGCCATAGCTGAGCAGACACTCTGCTGTTGGCAATTTTTTGTCATTGGCCACCAAAATCAGAAGCTTTCATTTTATACATTCATGGTAACACAACTGACAAAACCCACACTAGGATGTAACCCATACCTCTTAGCATTATTCACAATAGCTCAACATGCCATCCTGAAGAGGGTAAATCCACAGTCCCTTGTAAAATCAGGGTATAGTCTGCTTCCTAGAAACATCCACAAGTTTTACAGAAATTCCTTCCTGTCATAGTTGGAAAGCCTGGGATTTCAACTCAGCATGCTGCACCAGTTAACATCATTTGGGTTTTTCACTTGCAGCATCATGTGCAACAGCCCTTTTTTTTTTTTCTAAGCTGGACCACTTAGGAATGCTTACTGCTGGCAGGAGGGAGGGAATGTATCCCAGTGATATCCAGTGATCCCTGGGTCTGCATCAGGCCCACATTCTCTCTCATTCTTTAAAAAGAACACTGGAACTCTTTCTGGCCAACACCAAATAACCTCAGCCTTTTAGCCTAGGTTAAAATGTACTTTCCCATCTCCAAAAATACGTGCCATAAAGTAATTAAGGTAATGAAATAGATATTTATAGGAACACACGTGCCTGTGACAGTACATGGTAGAGAGCCATTCCAGCTGAATGCAGTCTCTCCCTGCTTAGGGAGTTGCCTCTCTAACTTACCTCTTACCAGTAAAGATTCTTCAGATTCCCATTTCTGCTGCAGCCATCAAAGGTTTTGACCTGGCAACATGATTATTGCCAAAGCAGGGGGCAAAGGACAGACTGTCAAAGCAGAGGAGACCAGTGCAGCTCTTTAGGAGAGGGTCAGGTTTGCAGAGTCATCCTCAAATACTGTCTGCTCTAAATAAGCATTTTTCAAAAACCAACACACCACCCCCCTTCTCAAAGTAAAGAAAACCAGTACAAGTTTGCACTGGAGCATCCATGAAATGAAAGTGAGGAAATGAGCTTCGAAGACTCAGCCTTTGATCAACACAAGGCAGTATGAGAAACAGGCACTTGCAACAGATCAAGCACAGGGAATTATATTAATCTCCTTGAAACTGGACGACTTTGGGAATGAACAGATATTAAAAAACAGCAGAGAGACTCCCTCCAGAAAAACATTGAGAGTTGTAAGGAAATAGTTGGAAAATAAAAACATTTTTGCCTTAACTATTTCTCCAGTAAAGGTGGTCAGAAATTTGAAATATTGAAGGAAATTCAGCTGAAAAGTTCAGCAAAGAGAAAGGGTCTTGCCATGTCTCTATGCAGGGGCATACAACACTGAAGAAAAATCATGAAGCAAATAATGAAACTTCTTGGGACTATATTTGAAATAATTTTTACATTTCAGGTTACAGCAGTTTTCGGCTTCCCTTGTCTGAAGCTATTTTATGACTCTAAATGAAAATTTATATTTTTATCAGGATGATTACACAAGCAAGAAATTAAACTCTCTTCAACTTTGGCAAATAAGCCTCAGAGGAACTCTTCAAAATCTTATGGATTTCTGTCTACCAGAAGATTGTGACAAACAACACTTCAAACGGAGTAATTAAAAAAGTAATAAAGATAGTTCAAAAAAACCCAACCATACTTCAGGAAGATGTCTGCCACATTTTCAGTTTTTGAATATTAAACAATGTAGCTACACGTTTCCAAGAAAAAAAATACACTTGCACTGGTGTTTAAACACATGAGAAAACATTTAGGACTTACCATTTTGAGTCCATTTTGATAAGGAACAAAGTGTGCCCTACTGAGAACACGGTAAGGAAGGGAGTCAAGACTGGGTGCAAAGGTTACAAGTGGAAGGGCAGATTTTAGCAGAATGAAGACCAGCAGCTTTAGTCCTTCTCCAGTGCTGGTGCCCTGCCCACACACACTTCCCAGGATGGTCTGTGTGCTCCACATGGACCCTCGACCATGTTTGTTCCCCCTCAACAGGCCAGGAGTTCTCACCTGCCACCCTGGGCAGTCATGCCAGGACTCCAGAGCAAACTGGCCTGGCCAAGAGCTTCCTCCCTGTACGTGGAGTCTGCGTCCCATGAGTGCAGAGGAATTGGGTTGCTGAGATACGCCTTCACTTTCAGATGTAAAACCCAGCCCAGCTTGTAACCATAGTGTTGCTATTTTCCTGCATTCCAAAATGTATGTGGGAAAATTGTGGTACACTTCAAAGATTTCATATCATTTTACTTTGTCCTACTACATATATTTCATAGCTTTTCCAAGACTGGGGTTGAGTGGATTTCAAGGACAATGGTGGACAGAGCATTACTTCTTAAATCTTGGATGATTGGGCCATTCATTTCAAACAGAAGCTATCCTGACAAAGAATTCCAGTACAAACAGAACAACAACAGCTTAACTCCTATTATCAAGTACTTCTATTATATTACCTGGGTAGCTGGTGATTAAAGAAAGCTTGTAGTCACTACTAACAGCTCTGGATTCTCTTGACATATAATCTTACCTCAGCTGGATCAGTCTTCATTTCTTCAGTAATGAGATACACTTAAACAAGAAGAAATTAGAAATAAATGGTATAGAACATAACCTTATTTGCTATATCTAGTCACAGATTGCTCAGAAATTCTTTTAAAATTTCCCCTATGCAAAGGACAAAGTAAACCAATAACTAAATGAGATATGAAGCACATTACCTCATTCAGACTGAGTGCCTTTGATCCTTCTAATTTCAAAAAAATTCTGTCATGACCTCTGTCCACCATTTTACTTGAATGGCAAGATTAGAAGTATAGGCAAGAAACCTTCTGGTCATTACTAAGAGTGCAAAAGTAGAGCTGTCTGTATCCACACAGAGCTTACAAATATTTCTTTTCCTGTTTCATAGAGTTTGCTGGTCCTCCAATAAATAATAAACTTAGCAGAAGTTGAAAGCAGTTATACCCTTGACATGAATATTTTTCATTTTTTTTCTAAATTCCCCAAAATACGTCTATTAACCATCACTCAAGAACATTTTGAGATTTTGTTTTCAACATTGACAAACATTTTAAAGAGTAGTCTGATAAACTTTTCAAAATTTTGTTTTAATTCTGCATTCCATATAAAAACTTTTGTGGAAACGTTATTGAATATTTTAAGATTTAACTGCCTATAATGAGTGGTGGTGGATATACGATGAGACATTAGAAATAACACTTGACCCAACAATTTACAGGTAATCCACAAACAAAACTATAAGAATACAGAATTTGGTAACATCTCCGGTTCACCTTCCCCTTCTAATTTCCCAACTCAAAGTAAACACTAGCTGGATAAATACACACAATGCCTTAGTAAATAGTTTTGCTCAAGCAGTTCTGCTTTCAGAATTCCTTCAAAGCTGTAACATGAAAATAATCAAAAAAACCCAGCAACACCATAAGAAAAAGAAGACATAAAGGTGAACCTGCAATTATTGAATAAGGACCTGAAGGAATGGCTTGTTCTCTAAGCATGCATGACAACACTGAAAACTGCCATGGACATTTACTTCAAGTTGAATGTACACTCAACTCTTTCCAGCTGGGAGAGAGATCTTGTCTTCAAGATCTAGGATGTTGACAAAGACATGGCACAATCCGTCATTTTGGAAAACAGTTATAAAGCTTAAGGTTTGGAAAAAACAGGAGTTGGTCTTCCATTTTTGCAAAACAGCAAAACTGAGTTCAAATCATGAAAGTAAAGTCGTGACAACAAATGAAATCAGACTGCTAAATCATAGAAAATCAATGTAGGAATTACAATATAAAGACAAACAACTCCCAGCTTACTGAATATTTAAAGTGAACATCCTCAAGTATTGACATATTTCTTAAAAATGGCTAACTTGTCACAGCATTTTCTTGGGGACATATGGAAAACTGTACTCTCTTTTTTCCTGCTAAAATTAAAGAGCCTGCTCCAGTAGGGGAGCACAAAGAATCAGTGTGCAGCCCACATGGAAAGAGTGACAGTCTGGGCAAGATACTCCATGAGAAGATATGCAGTAAATTAATTACTCCCTGGAACAAGCCTTGCAAGGAGACACGGTCACATGCATATAATGAAGATGGAGAAAAATATAAATAAGCTCAAATATATTTCAACTATTCCTTACTAACAGAAAAAGTATCAACATTTCTTGAAACTGGTCAGGACATCAGGGCCTGGAGGATACCAACCCCTCTGAATGTAAGCTTGACTTAGAAGCGTTGGAGATACCAGTTATCAGTATTGAGTACCAATCGCCCACACCTATGATAGTGGCAAGTCTTGGGTACAATTTCCCTTAGGTGAGTGCACAATTTCCCTCTCATAGTTTCCCTGGTTCCATTTAATCCTCACCATCTAATAAAAAAAAAAAAAATTAATTTGGGACGTGGGAGTAGGCCTGTAACATACAGTAGTGTTTGGCCAAGAGGTTGTTCCCCTGGAGAGAGATAAATGCCTTTTTCCTTAACGAGGACTGAAGATCATTCTTAGATAGAAATAATATTGTCAAAGAAAAAGCCAAAGCCAATTACTACACCAATTAGTGTCCATTATGCTCAGTGTTGTTTAAGAATGCACATGAGACTCAGCTACAGGAATTCTTCAGTACAAAGCAAACAAAAATCCCCAAACCAACAAACAACAACAAAAATTGAACTAAAAAAAAAACCAACAGCAATAAAAACCCACCCAACCAACGAAAAATTGCTCAGATAAACACAGCTAGAAATAAAAAAAAAACCTCTCAACTATTTTGATTCACTTTTTTTAAAAATACATTTCTGCAAACGAAACATATAGATGAAAAATTGCTACAAATAAAAAAAGCTGATTATTGCTAACCACTATAATCACAAAATACTTAGTCTGCACTCTGGTATATACATGTGCAAATATTTATAGACTAAAAAAACCCACAGTAAACGTCGAAAAAATGCGGTAGGATATTGGATGAGGTGCATATTTCCTTTAGAATGTATTTCCATGCAGACAGACACTATAATTGAAGCTTCAGCTATGCAAGATTTAGGAAAAACTACTGTAAATAAACCAGAATTTTCCTATTTTTTATTCCATTTTTAAAACTTAATAATCAAACATAGGTCACAGGTACCTTCCCAAATCTACCTAATTTCCCTGAATGTAGTCAGGTATGATCTCAGAGGACACATAAAACTGAGAAAAGGGAAACTGAGTGTATTCTGCAATAGAAAACTGTGTATGTCAGCAAATACCAGGGTAAAGTTACAATATCATGACCATACAAGATTAATAGAAAGAAATCCAACACTGAGATTAAAACTCTCTACCTTGGCAAACAAATATGTCTTCTACTTCCTGCTTACAATTTTTGTCACTTTTTCTTCATTTTCAAATATCCACAAAATCAAAAACCATAGGCGAAGATAATTCATTACCATTGGAGAGCAGCACAGGTTTAGCACACAAAACCCCTTCAGTTCTCAGTTTTTTCTTGGGCTTTTATTTTTGTTTTGTTTTGGGGGGTTTGGTTGTCTGTTTAAAAAAAAATCTTTTCAAATGGATTCACACCTGCATAGAAAATACTTTCTACACCACTTGCCTGGTTTGTCTTACACAGATGTTATAACATCATGTTTTGTAGAAAGGCCTCCCTCTGAATTAAAATTATACACAATTATCAGCCCTTGTAAGTCTCTCATGTTCAGTTGTTTCTCCTCACAGAATTCCTAGAACTTAAAGAACAGTATTTTAAAATATAACACAATACTGACATTGTAGAATTTACTTCTGCCTTTCAGCTGATATCCCCTCATTCCAGCAGAACTGCACACCAAATAACATCAACAGGGAGCAACGCACTGCACCTGCTGAAGCTCTTAATGTGAATAATCATGTTCTTTTTTGAGCTATTATTCATCACAATCAGAGCACATCTTTTTTCCCTATGGTTAGATATACAGATTCACAAAAATATTATCTCTCATAACGGTGGAAAAAAGATATCAGAGACAAGTGTATCAACTTACAGATCTTACCTATGAGAATATACCTCTATTGTGAATACAAAAGAGAACTACCAATAAGTAGAAAGGAAACAAAAATACCCCACTAGAAGACAAAAAATGGAAAATTCTGGGTTTTTTCAACTGGAAAAAGGATTCTCACATTGTTTGATCGTGGTCACCTCAGTTGTCTAAACCACATCAATATCACATTTCTCCAAAGCTGATTCAAAACACATAAACTACAGCACACTTATTTTCTCCTCACAGTTTAGGCTGACTGCTAAAGTGCTGTCTATGCATGGAATAAGCTATTGGTGCTCTAAATTAAACTGCAGGTTTTCCCCCTCTTTACTGACTGACTGCATCCAGGACCTAGAGACACTAAGGCTCCCTGCTATTCTATTTTTTTCTTGGCCACAGCATGGGTAAAACCTTCATCTACTAAAGAAAAGCCTTTCCAATGATTCATTTTTCATTTGCTTTAGTAGGATCATATACATAAAAATAATAATAAAAAAGGGCAGCAAAATAAAATACTACGAAGATGATGCAATTATCACCTTGGGAACAGGAGAAGGAATGAGCCAGACACGACAGATGTGAGCTGCATCAGTTTGTGTCTAGCTGCCAGGCCCCTGGATACTGAAATGGTGAAAGAAGCCTAACAGAATATGACTGGAAAGGTAATGGAAAGCAGACACGAACCTTTGATTGATGGTTAGCTATAGTACTAAACTCAGACTTCAGAAAGGATGAAGAATATTTAATTCTTCATTAAAATCATACTGAAAGAATGATGTCAAACCCAATTCACAGTTAGTATTTTAGCTAACTACAGTCACACATTTAAAATTACTACAACTGTGGGAGAAAAATTGAAATTAAATTTGTGTAGGGAAGCATAGCAGTTAAACAGTGATTATCAAGGAAAATTATGTGGCTTCTGGGAAGTACTGAAAGCACTGATCCTAAATAACTTACCATTCATGGGTAAAAGACTATGCACATTTTATAGTTCCATGGAGTATTACTTTGTCTTCAGTGAGAGGAGAGGAACGTCCCTGAGCATTCCAGAGCAAAGCCCACACATCCTGCTCCAAGCAACAGATTACTGTGAGTGAACGCAACAGAAGCTTGAGCCCGCTCTGCAGCAGACTATGCTTTTATGCAAATCTATTCAGAGTGACTCTTACAACCTCTATTGAGACAAGTGAAATCTTCTTTCCCTGTTCTGCTGGCAGTGGCTGTGTCTGCACAGGCAGACAGTGCAGCGCAGGAGGAGCAGCACTGTGGAGAAAAACACTCAGTGCTGAGGACTCAATTCTGACATGACGTGCATTTTTAAAGATTCTTACTTTGAGTTCTCTACTCCATACATCTGACTGGATGATCGTTGGGGTCAGACGCAGCAGACAGACTCATGGAGTAGGTTTCCTACTTTGAGCCGATTTGCATTTAAGTCCAGGTCAGAAGTGAGTCCTCCAGCTGCTTCCTCTCACTGTGCTTCAGTTCACCCTGCAAATGGCCATGGGATATAAAGAGTGGATGTGTATCAAGTTAAATTCATCAAACATTCAGTCCAGGAGGGTATCTGATGCATCTCAAACATGAACAAGTATTCAGGACCGGGCTATAAAAGCTGTAAAAGAAAAGATGAAATCAAGACAAATAAGAACTGAATTGCAACAGGCTGTGTTTCTGGATGAAAAGCTGCTTCTGCAGATCACATCCACCCTGCTGTTTGAAGCAATGTTATGCAACATGCAAGAAAGGCACAGCCTGTGGCAAACAATGTCGACATGATGAGCAGCTTAAAAAAAAAACAAAAATGAAACTTTTTTTAGTTAATAATTTCTCGGGTACAAAGCAGACATTTTTTCAGCTACACTGTTTAATTGCAGAACCAACTTGATGGCAAAGGTTTTCAAGGGAAAATATAATTAGCACTGATTCAAAAGGCAAATAACTTCTGTTCCCCTCCCACCAAGTAGGCAACAGCTTTAAAGCTATATTTAGGCTTTAATAAAGCCATTTCCCAATCTGAATTTTATAGTGAAAAAAACACCAGTGTTTAAGTTCGGGAATAATGTGTTCTTGATCACAAGCTGGAAATCTGATTGAATCTAACAAGCCCCTGCTAAACGTTGTTCAATTGTCTTTTCACAGTGGACAGTCCCATTCTTCAAGTTCTTTCCTGATTTCCATCTTTTCCAAATCGATAATAAATTTATGAGAAGAGAGATATCCCCCTGCCATCAGGCCAATGGCACCTGTGAGCTTTTCAGGAATCTTTCTACTTTTAACTTTCTACTCCTATGTGTAGTCCAACCAAAGGCAACTCCCTTTTTTTTTCAGCAAGAGTTGTACTATTAATTCATATTTTAG
>WEIT01006492.1:3302-14631 GCA_013389985.1 Dryoscopus gambensis
ACAAAACTGTCTTGTTACTTGAAACTCAAGTGAACAAATCAGTCAGTATTGTGGGATAAAGGTATTTTGGTATCCAAATATACATAAGTTGAAGTAAAGAAAATAACCCTATTCCTTCAGCTTCAGAAACAAACCCCAAAGTAAAGGAGAGGTACCAACGACTAAGTTGTAGCATGCAGTAAATAAAAGCAAGGCGTTATTAAATTAAAGGCTATGGTTTTACTGGCAAGCATTGCAGGCTTCTAATCCTCTCTGCAGGCTCAGTTCTTCAGATATTTCTCCAAGTTAGGCAGCATTAACTGTTCGCCTTTCCCCCATTTGGATCTGATAGTTGAGTGTTAATCTGTAACAAATTCCTATATCGTAGAAAGTTGACATGATTATTTCATAAATCATAAGGATAGAGCTAAAAAAGGCAACAAAACCCACAAACTATCTCTTAGAGATTCAGAAGTAGGTGACCCCTTTTCCCTGTGGACCAGCTGGGTGGCCGCCAGCACACACTGTTGGTCACGGATCTCCTCTGTCCCCCGAGGTAAGAAGAGTGCTGTGGAAAAAGAAAAAAGTTTTATTAAAAAAAAAGAGTAGCAACTGCATGAAAGTGCTCACAGTCTGCACTTGACTGAGGATGGTATTAGTACTCAACATTATAATAATAATTCATTAAAAGGAAGGCACTTAATCTCCTTTCTGTGTCTGAATTAATCAGCCAAAATAGGAAACAAAACTGGCAGGACACTGGGTGTTTGTGTGCCATTTCATGGGGCCTCCCTGAACCAACACCAAGAGAACACAGCTAACACTTTTGCTAATTAAAACAGTAATAACTGTTCGGATTTTGCGTATTTAGCAACTGAAGCTACTAATGTGGGATCCAGCCTGCAGAACCAAATATGAAGTTAATTAAAAATCTAACAAATGTTTGTGAAGCTACAGAAAGAAAAGCATTCAGTTTTTAATTTCCTTTATTATGTCCCCACCCTATGAATCTCCCCCAGGCCCATTTCCTTTTCTTGTTCAATTTGAACAGCAACTTTCCCAAGAAACTTAAGAGTTGGGTTTTCAAAGGAGTTTAAGAGATTTGATCACTTAATCAAAGCTCAATTCCAAAGAGATGTAAACAAGCCATTTAACACATTTTGTCTCACCTAAATCAGTCACTGATTAAAGATATCAAGTAGCTGATAATACAAATAATACATATGAACTATATCCATTGAAAGTTAAAAAATAAAAAAAACGAAAAAAAAAAACAAAAAAGAAGAAAACATTTTTCATCACACTGCTCACTTCAGGAGATCTTTCCCTCCCTCTCATACCACAAAAGCCAAAACAGATTGCAGTTTTTGTCCAAGCTTGGCCAGACCTTCAACTGGATACCAAATCAATATTTCTTTTGCACTTGTCTCAGGGACAGAGAGCAGCCGGTTTTCATTAATGAAGCCACTATTGAGATACCCCTGGGTAATCAAATGGAGGTCTGGTTATAATTACAGGCGAGACGCTGGGATGATTACTTGAACGTAGGAGCAAGGGTAACAGTTGCAATGAAATCATTGCTGTGACAAGGGTTAGGAGTGCAGGTGCTTTTTGGAAGTCTCCACTGGGTTCATACTAACTGGGGATATGTCAGGGATATGCCAGCTCCAGCCTACGCAAGCGCTTCATTCGCTTCTGCTATGTAGCTTGTAGTTTCTTTTAATATTACAAGATGGTACTGTAGAAACACAGAGAATGACCCTTTAATGTATTTATCAAGGTTATTCTAAAGGATAGTGAAGTAGTAAAAAGATACAGCCTTGAAATATCATGGTACTATCACCATCTTCTAATCCTCTCTCCTGTGCAATACAGGAATCCAAACAGACATTACTTTCTATTCTTTTATTTAAGTCCTCCTTGTCTCTCTATGGAAGAGGAGTTATTTTTCCATATCTACTTTGTGGACATCTTACCTATTATAAAACTTTAACAGGTATATACATATTTTAAGTTCATTTTACCATATTGTTAATTTCAAAAGTCTTCTCTTGGTTTAGCACCACTTTTCTCAAACCACATGTCAACATTTTTCAGAAAAAAACCTGGAGTCAAGTAGTAGCATTAGATGAATATCAACAGAGCTGATATGAAAAGCAGTTTGTGGTTTTCAGACTGGAATTGTAGTGGCTGTAGTGCCACCATAAAATGTCTGATTAAATGATTAAATAAAGCATATTATGAGGCATTCTTTTCTTTCCTACAGTCATTTGACAGCCTAAATAATTTCATTTCAGGTTTAAGGATAATTTAAAGGATTTTTTCAAGCACTGAGTGCTGGTATCTCATTTAGTTTTCTGGAAAGTAGTAAGCTTGGTGAATATTTCTGGAAATCACATCTTTCAACATGGCTTTAACTAGACTACATCCTAAAGAGAGAGAGAAATTGATATGTGGAAGACCAAAATTCAGACTCAAAATGGGAGACTGGTTCATTAGCTTAAGGTTTGAAAACAAGATGTATAACTTTATCCATCTGTGGCCATTCTATGACAGAGATCACTACATAAACAGCTGCACAAGACAGGAGGATAATGATTCTTTGGTAGATGGTTTAACTCTGATCATATACTGCAAAGTGTCCTGGAGAATTCATCAGCTCAGAATCTATGGCTTGCAAGAAAGCAGGATTTTAAACATCTGCTTGTTGGTAGGGGTGGGGGGGTTGGTTTTTTTGTTTCTTGGTTTGTTAATTTTTTTTAATCAGCCAGTTAGTAGGCACAAAGGAGTAGATCTTGCTGGAAAATGACCTATCATGTCTGAAGGTGGCTTATGTGTCTGTTTCAAAGCTGCAGAGATATATATATATATATATATATATATATATATAAAGTCAATCATGTCCCTATGTTCCTTCCTTACTTTAGTACACATCACCTCTCTCCCAAAAAGTGTTTTATTAGCCAGATCAAAAGGTTAAAAGTGCTGCTTTCTGTACCACAAATGCATATTTCATTTTTAGATTAGGATGAAAAATCCAGAGAGGGTTGATTTTTTTTACTAGTGTCATTTGCATGGTCACTTCTTCAAATGCAGTAGAAGTTAGTGAAAAAGAAGGGAAGATGAGGGATGGTATTTGGTTTCCCATATTTCACTGCTGTTTGAACAAGGATCCTGCTTTCCAGGAGCACAAAGGCAGCAAGGTTTCCCTAATAAACACTTCTGCCAAAATCAGGACCCTTTTGCAGGAGGCCCTGTGCAGGCATGTAGTGAAGAGAGCAAATCCAAAACCCTAATCCAGAGGAATCACATTCTAAATAGACCCAAAAATGTGTTGGAGACCTCAAAAATGATCAGCTCAGTGACAAAGCCAGGAATAAAATCCAGGTCTGTTGGTTTCCAGGAACCTGTGTGCTGCTACTAGCACCAAATGAATTGCTTTGGTCTATCCATTCCCATATGAGTCATTCAGCTGAAAAAAGTATGAAGGACAGAAATAAAGAAGCCTAGAAACTGCTCTGGGAGAAATTAACTCTTTCCAGAAAACGATTTCATTTACTATTTAATTGAAGTGAGCAAGCTAGAGACTGAGTAGTGGTTCTGCAGCTAAACAGAGAGGCATAAAGTAGAACAGCACTTAAAACAAAAAAAGCCTGTCAAATTCTTGCTTGCCATAGATCCTGAATGCTCACTAGCTGCCCTTGCCTGAACGAGGCACCAATGGCTTTGAGCAGAGCCTGGTGACGTCCATCCTTCCATAGGGCTGGCCACATGCTGTCCTGCTGGATGTACATCGTGTTCCGTGGACACACTGACGCTGTGTTCCCAGCGCTCGCATCTGACTCAGAGGGAAAGTATTGATAGTGGATATGGCAGCAGATTGCACATGGCATTGAACTTCACACATCAAGCTCCCTGGGAGATATTGCCACCTATAGTTTTAGGTCTTGATTGCATTGCTTTCTTAATAACTAATTGGGCTTGCTGCATTTTTAACAATGTTCCAGATAGAAACTTTACGAGACGAGATTAAAATCTGCATTTTGTTATTGCAGTTAAATAGTCTGGTGATTTTCAAGATGCAACTCATCTTCTTCTATATTCATGTGGTTTGTAGTAGCTGTATTATTCAAATTTTGACCGGACCTGTAGAGACAAACTTCTGTCAAATTTCATAGTACTTTCCCCCCTAAAGTTCTAGACAGCTTTGCACGTTTTACCTTTCATATGAAAAACTTCCCAGTTAGTTAAGAAAGTGTATGTTTCTTCTTCTTTTAGAAATAATCAGAATCTGTCATACTAAACTGTTTTGTTTGCTCTAGAGAAAAGAAAAAAAAGACCTTTTTAGTACATATAAGAATTTGTTTTTCTTTTGGGCAGCTTATTGTAATATAGATCCCCAATAACCAAAACTTTTCATGAGTTTATCTTGATTTTGCTGAATTGCTTTTGTCAGAAAGAAGCAGGTAAGGTGTTTCACTGCCCAATATATTAGTTTAAAAATATGTCTACATTAAATTAAAGCCATTAAAAAAGGAAATTAACTAAGAATTCCCTGGAATGTAAAAAACCTTTTATAAATACGAAATATAAAAGTCTAACAATTTTGTTCTCAAACAAGATCACAACTATTCTTCACAGCACTTTTCTGTTGATGAAAAATTTAATTATGTGCCTGATTTAATTATCTACTTTCTCTGATCCTTTTTGTATGACTATTCAACTGCATCTGTCTTAAAGTGGCTTGAAGGCTCAAACACAGCAATATCAGGGTATGGAAAATCTAAATAAAAATCCTGATGCAACTTGGAAGCTGCTGGCTGAACAGGATTGTTACCCACAGGGGAATTTCTCTATCAGTTATTCAAGCCACTGTCCCGGTCTTTATGAGTGGTATTTTGGTCTGCACAGTTCCCAAAGAAAGGGATGTGATATCAGGACTGCTTCATCAAGACGTGAGACACAGACTATGAGAAGAAAATGTGGCAGCTGTGGCTGTTCCAGCAGAGCAGCCTGCTTTGTGTCACCACGAAGCCAGGCTGTGGCACTGAGAAGGACTGGGAGTCTGGAGGGTCACCACAGAATATAAGCTTTTTGAAATGGCACAGTGGGAAGAGGTTTTAAAAAAATTCCCCAACAACAACAACAAAAATATTATGCCTAGAAAGAGACAGAAAAAGACCAAAAACTGTCCACCGTGTTCCCGATAAAAATGTTGAGTGCAGTTGTTGCCATAGCCAAGCACAACAACAGAGCTTGGACACATAAGTTCAGGAATATACAGTGCATTGTCAGACATGACTGGACAAATTAATTCTGAGCATTAGACAGAGACCAAATGGTATTTATTATCTCAAAATTCAGTTTCATCTTGACATTACTCAAAATCCTGTTCAAGCTCATTAATTCTCATTACTGGCAATGTAGTTCATCCTCTAATAGATTCATTATTTCAACCTGTAGTAATTTTCTTTCAAGGGCAGTTGATCCTGAGCTCTGTTGATTACCAGGTTAAAGAAAACTGTTATATGATTTTAGAATTACTTACAGATGAATTTTAGAAACTTACATTAAATTAATAGGGAAGTCAAGATTTGTGAGCTTTTTTGTAGAAGAAAGATGCTAAACAATGGAATTGTACTGCCTGTGGAAAGCAGCTGGAGAAGAAATTTAGGTTAAAATAATGCAGGATCACCAATCAGCTTTTTTGCAGACCCACAGAGTTAGTGGATGCTTTAGCTCACAGCACCTTCAGATCATGTCTTTCTGGTAAGAGTGCATTAGTTAAATATAAAAAAAATTAAAGTTATAATTTAGTTATATAGCAAAGTTAGAATAGCTGGTTTAATTGTTTCTCTGCCACAAAGTTTTCAGAACAAAATAGCATCCCATAAAAGGAAGAAAACCTTACAGAAGGTTTTCCTAAGTTTTGTCATATTCATCCCAGAACACTTTGGAAGCGTAACATAATAGTAGCTGAAATCAGAGGCAATAAACTTGTATGACATCATATCACTTGGGAATGGCATTCAGCCATTTTCTTACAGCCTTCCATGATAAATGTCCTAAGGCTTTCTTTTTAAAAGCTGCAAATGGGTGGGTACTTTGGTGACTTTTATTTTTATATATATATATGTTTAGTTTTTGGTGGCTAAAATGAAAATTAAACTTCATTGGTCTTGGCTTTTTAGGTTTATAGGAACACTGTGCAAAAATGTATAATTTAACAGGCTTTACATAGAGAAGCAAATGTGACTGGTTTTACATATGTTGACATATTGAGAAAATAAAATAAAGTTTGTTTAGTGTAGTGGGTTTATTTCAGGCCATAATTAACTTTTTTCCTTTCCAACAGATAATAGAAAGTGAGGGCTAAGTTGACCAAACTCCATGGGAGGACATAGCACTAATTTTCTCCTACCCAGTAGCAGAGGTTTGCAGAACACAGTGAAGATACCTGGAGCTACCTCAGATCTCTAATTTGTTTCAGGGCATCAGAGGCCATCTCTTACCTCTTCCAGAAAAATGTCTTATCTTTTAAAACTGCAGGGCACAGGAGTGGATGGAAGACATGGTGTTCTGAAGCTGAGAGTGGGTGGATTTGAACTGAAGTCACCAGTAAGCAGTTGAGTATCTTCATTACTGAGTCAACTTCACTGAGGCTGAAAACACTCACAATGGAGTTAGATCACTCTGTGCATTTAAATGATCGTTAACAGAGAGTACGAGAGAGTGAAAGTGACTTTTCAGCCCAGCATTTATCCATGTACCCAGGAAATGCTGATCTGTGCTTTGGGACACTTGTTATTGTTATTGTTATTGTTATTGATGGTAGTGAGCTATAATTGTCTTATCACCAGGAGGACTTTGTCATTTTGGTGGTACTGGTTAGATGTATTACCATGTACCATGTATTAGATTTTATAAAACTAAAAAATTAAAAACTATGAAAATTTCCAGGTTCAGGGAATTGAAAAAAGATATTTTGTAACCTGGACAGAATATCCTTTCTCTAAGATTTTGGATAAAAATATGGCACTTTATTCTCCTCCGACAACTTCACTCTTCCATGTATGTGTACTACATGTATATGGTAGAATTTGCAGTTTCCAGTGAATTCATAACAAATCTAAATTTAACTAGAAATCCTGCGTTGCTCCAGTCTGAACTATTTCCCACTCTCTTCACTAACACTTGGCCTTGGCTTATCCTTGGTATTGTCCCTATCAAATCTAATGTCGGATTGTTCAGTCAACTTTCACCATCACTTCACTAATGGTGCCAGTTCTTATCATCATCACAGGCACCTCTGCACCCTCTCCCACTTCCCCTTATGCTTAGGAAGAAATTCTCATCTATATTTTCAGTCAGGCTAGTGTTGCTTTTTCTATCCTTAAAACTTGCTTCTGGTGAGATACCAGCATTTTGGATATAAATGTGTACCAAGATTATACTCTAGTGCTGTTTAGGATATACTACACATAACTATAAAGGAATTAATAAGTAGTAATAGATCTTACATTGAGAAGGGTAAGACTTCTCTTAAACGAAGGTGAATCCCTGCTTATCCCTAGAATTGTGTATCACAGCTTAGCTGAAGTATGATTTAAGACCAAAACTCTCCAGAATTTTTTTTCCAGGGGAGAATAACTTATAGAAATGGCACAAAAATGCCAAAACACGTGCATTAACAGAAATACAGTTTAGACAGGTAGGTTAAAACATAGGAATGTGACAATGAATAACCAAAATTATGGCTCTTTTAACATACTTCACTGATTCAGGTGAATATTGTTTAAAGACAAACAGATTTCACTTTGATATCTCTATATGATTTTACTGAGAAAAAATTTATATGCAAAAATATATGCAAAAATCATTTTGAAATGTTGATCTAATTTAGGGGGAAGGGAAACCCTGAAAAATTAGGTCTTCCTACAGGGCTTACTTTCCAGTTTTTTAAGGTTAGAACTACCTGGCATGTTTCAGGTCTGGGAAGAGGATGTGGAAGCATGGCCAGAAGGCCTTGAGATCCTGTTACAGATAAAACCAAGAAATATTAACAAGGAGATACTTTCAGGTTCAAAGCTGTGCTTGTAAGTCTGGACTAAAAAGTACAATGCAAATGGAAGAATGAAATGCAGAGGAGTGATACAGCTCCTGTGTCTGGCCTCAATCATTTAGAAACCATGAGCCATGCAACAAACAAAATAGTATTTCTTCATTAAAAAAAAAGGCCATCTGTTTTCTTAGTCATTAGGTCAGACTGGTGTCACTTTTTTTTTACCATTTCTTCACAATCAGACCCTTGACATGTCCCTTCTTCCCTCTCCCTTTTAAATTAAAACACCTTGTCACAAGTCTGGGAGCTGGACCTCAAGATGGAGCACAACAAAAACCAAACGGTCAAGATCTAGGCAATCTTTTGGGAAGAATACAGTCACTGCTTCAGCAAGTGAGAAAGACACCTAACAAGATCATCACACACTTGCTGTTCTTCAGAGCAGGATTTTCTGCCTCACACATCTCCCATTCCCAGATGCTTTGGAGGTGATGTCTTTTGCTCTGAAGCAATGAACATTAATAAGGAAGGCCAGCAGGAAAGGTTCAGATTTTCTTGAGTCTTCTTTATCCTCTCTCTTTCTTTTATCATAACTAAGCAATTGGAGAATTGGCAAAAGCTGAGGTTTACTGTATGGATGGCTCAAATGACCTCTGGTGATGGAAAATGATTAAGATTTAGATTTTCTTTGTCAGATAAAAGAATAAACATCAGTGGCTATGCAAATACTAAAGTCAGTTTAAAGTAAGTTTTAAAATATGTCTTCAATATGGTTTTGTTCTTTAGCAAATATTTTAAAATATTTATACAGAATGCTTGTATCTGGTCTGTAGGATAACTGCTAAACATCATAGATTGAGACAGTCTATGGCACAAACATCCCAATCATAGTACAACAGACTTCTGGAGAATTTTTTACTGCTACTCTTATAATTACCCTAATTTAAGCCAGGATTTTACCAGTTAGTGAAAATAAATGATACTTATTTACTCCATTTTAGCATTTCTGACTTTATGAGACCTGAAAATTGACTTGTTTATGAGGCATGGATCCCTTTCCTTCTAACTAGATGAAAGTTTTGGTTGTTTTCCAAGTGAGAAAAAAAGGCAAGTGTGTTTCTTCTTAGATTTATGGAAACATTGATAGACTTCAGCAGAAAACATAGTAGTAGACAGTATGTCCTCAATAGTGTTTTTATCAAAGCAGTCATCACATAGAACCCCTCCACTACATGATTTAGAGATATTTTAAATATCTGATTATTCATAAATTTTTACTTCAAGCAACTTTTACAGAAATGTAGTCTATTTCTGTAGAACACTTGCTTTTAAAAGATACAGGACCATTTCATTAGGAAACTATCCATCTTACAGAGTATAAAATGTCTTCACTTAAAACTGTATTATAGGAAAACAGATTAAAACTATCTGTGCCTCTTTTCCCTCAAAGCCATAAAAAATTTGGAAGATTTAATTCATTTTGTCTTTTAACCATTCTTCATCCTTTTTACATATTATAAATAGGCTAATTCTGTCATAATATAATGATCTGTTAAAATAAAGGAGGCCACCAGCAAACTGGGCATGAAACAGTCCCACAGGTTGCTCTAGACCTGGCCCAGAAATTACTTTATTAGAACCAGCCAAGCAAACGTGTCAGCTCATTTTCTAAGTGCTGGAATATTTAAATCCAGAACTTGTATGTGAGTGTTGCAGCTTGCCTCAGAGTGGCAAGATTTAGAGTCATCAGAGGAATAAACCGAGGGACATCACTTTTATCCCACACCACACTGAGGCCTCTAGAAGCAGCCAAGATGATAGCTATGTTTAGTTATTAATGATTTAATACATGTTCATTTCAGCACTCTTTATCATCAGACAGTGATTTCAGTACTTGTTCCTGGAAAGACCATAATAATGGAATTTACCAAAAGATTATTGCTTCACCTCTGCATAATGCACACAGCTGAGAAGTAGAGGAGGTTTTTTGACACCACCTCTGGTAACCATGCACTGCAGAGTTAACTGCACTGAGAACTAGAAAAGCTGAGGTCTGGATCCAAATTTTACCAAAGTTCAAGTATGTGGGTTTAATCCAGACTCTCCAAAATGAAAGCTCTCCCATTAACATTGCATTTTCAACAGCATTTCTCCAAAGCTCAGAGCAGTTTAGGTGCCAGGATTGATTTCTGTCTCATTTTCATTCAGTTACAGTTTATGGATCATTGCTTTAAACCTTGGTGTACATTTATGATACTATATAAATAATAACAGTGACACAATAAACTGCAAAAACATGTTGTTAATAATGATATTGTGAGTCAAAGATAAAATATAAAAACTGGGCTTAAACGACAGTATTCTGATCCAAATTGTGATTCTCCACTCTTTCAGTGGTTTTCCTTGTCCGCACGCACAAAACAAATGGGCAAATTAACTATTGGCTTGCTGTTTCATCCAAGCGTGTGTCATCTTGCGAAATGCAAGAAAAAATACAAAGAGTGGGAAGTGGTCTACAAGATTTAGCAATCGCACATCAGCATGTGCTATTTGAAATTTGTGATTTGCAGCCAAACACTTCAACAGCAATGACCACAGTCGACCAGATATAGACATTATCCCCCAAAAGCTGTCAGATGTTTGAAATTTGTTTTCAAGATGACATAGCAGTTATAAAATATGCAAGGATAGAAGTGTTTAGATATTGTGTATGTGCAAGTACATTTGTCTAATCAATTCTCAGTAAATTGTTTAATAGATAGAATCAGTATTTTTTTTAATTTGTTATCATAAATTACTGATAAATTTTGATATCACATGACAACTTGAATCATATCAAACCCTTCTTCCGCCTGATTTTACTTAATGTTAATAAATAATTCTATTTCTGTTTGATAGGGTTTCAATGCAGTCACCCAATGCAGAGCTGGCTTCCATTCCTTTCCAAAATTACCAAGATGCTCTTGCATGGTGTTTGCATGGGTTTGTTTAGCTGGTTTTCACTGACATAATTCAGCTGCGACACTGATCCCAAGTAGTGTGTCTGCATTGAGGGCAGTCTCCTTGGCAAAATCAGCTAACTAAACTGAAGCTGTTTGCAAGGAGATCCACGAGTGAATCATCTGCCTTGTTACTCCAAAACATGGTGTCTTTCTGCTAAACCCAGAGCTCACTGGTAGGTCTTGCAGACGAGGATGGAGTTATAATTTCTAAAGGTAAATAATGAGTGGTAGCTCTTCCACTCTTCCATTTTTCTGTAAGAAAGTAGATGCTTTCCAAGGTGGGTAA
>WEIT01006503.1:4269-34102 GCA_013389985.1 Dryoscopus gambensis
GTGGTGTCCTTAGACTATTAGAAGACAAAGCAGAGTCAACCTTTTCCTTGGCCTGTGGATAAGCTGTCGTTGGAGGGGTTGTATTGTTCTTTTATGACCTTAAAAATGGAACATCCTCTCCAAGACAAAACCAAAAACTTATGGATACAAAAACTTACCCAAACTTGCCAATTAGTGTCAGAGTGTCTGCAGCTCCTAAGGAGCAGGAGAGTCCTGCTGCTCTTAGCACAGTGAACACTTGATCTGAAGGCTCTTGTCACCTCTGCTGTGTTCTTCCTCCTTCTAGGCCACCTGACTGACAGTGAGTGCAATCAGAGGCATGTTTCAAAGAAGGGCTTGCTGGCAGACCGCAAGAGGAGTTCTAGCCGGTCTAGGCGGAAAGGAGATGAGGCTCAGTCATCAGGATACCACAGTGAAGGCAAGAGATGTTACTTTATTTTAAATATCAGTATCTTTCTGAATGTTTTTAATGTTCTCAGTGTGTACATACATTTCCCTCATTGTTTCTTCCATGTTTGTCTTTATTTAGTCCTCTCTTTATTTTTTGGTGTTTAGTTCTGTTTTGGTTGGTTTGTTTGGGGAGTGTTGGTTTCTTTATTATCATTTTGTTGGTTTGGATTGCACTTTTCAAAGTCTGCATGAAGATGCTGCAAGTAGGGCTTCTAGTTTAATTGAAGTTATTTTTGTGGCTTTTGCTGTCTCTACAAACTGCAGGAGAAACCTTGAAGGAGAAACAAGCCCCCAGAACTGCCCCCAAACCATCCAGCAGCACCAGCAGGCTGAGGGAGTTTAAAGAGACAGTGAGCAACATGATCCACAGCAGACCACAGCAGATTTCTCAAACCATCCAGAATTCCCCTCGTGGAGGGAGTAGTGTGGATCAGGCAGAAACACGACCCTCGAAAAGCCTGTCTGCACACACTCGAGACTGGGAAGTGGAGAGTACCAGTAGTGAGTCTAAATCCAGTTCATCTAGCAGGTACCGGCCAGCGTGGAGACCCAAAAGAGAGTCTCTGAATATAGACAGCATCTTCAGTAAAGACAAGAGGAAGCATTGTGGCTACACTCAGCTTAGCCCTTTCTCCGAAGAAGCAGGTATGAGTTGGAGAAGATTTATTTCAGAACATGTGGGAATTTTGAATGTGGAATTTAGGTCAGTGGTGAGTTATGTCTGTGAAGACTAATTCCTATGTGAGTATTCGTATTTCATGCATGGTAATTCTGTTTGATTTCTGTGTGCTGTGTTTCCTGTCTTAAGGAAATAATAAGGGAAACAATACCATCTACCCTGCTTAAATGAACACATGCTATAATACTAAGTGTCTGAAGTTTGTTCTTTGGAGTGACCTTTTGTGTTGCTCTGGCTTTTCCTCTGTCTCATCATGGTATTTTTACTTAGTGGCTCAGAAGTATGGTGCAGAAAGTACCTTGTGTATCAATGCAGAGTTGTTATTTGTGAGGATAAGAGCCTGGAAGCCAGTGATGATTTATCTGGGAAGATTTTACACCACAGAAGCGATGCAGCTTGTACATGGAGACTTTGCTGGTTTTGACAGTAGAAAAGAATTGGGAAGCATAAAGGAATATGTAAAGGGAAGGTGAAGGGAAAGAGAACACACCTCCAGGGAAGGAAGGGAAGCAAACAAGAATTAAGTGGAAAGACTGTGAAATGTATGAGGAAGAATTAAAAAAAACAAAGTTTTTCTGTCCTCTATATAAGCCACAACAAATCATAAATGGCAAAATAAATGATGAAAAAAAATGAGAGCATCTGAAATAGATATGACAGAGTACTGGAAATACAGTTGGATATACTGTAAAATTACCTTGTACAAATACAAATTATTATGGGAAAGAAAGGATTTTCATTCCAGACTTAATTACTACCTCAGGGGCAATATGGTAAGTTACGCTAAAGGGGAAAGATTCAAAGATAAAGTTGTTGAACAAGTCATTGCTTAAAATTGCTAGGAAAACTGTGAAAGTATTGGGGTTTTCTTGCTTAATATTTCAGGTTTTACACTAAATTAAGGATAATGCTTCTGGTTTAAACATAGTTGAGAAGCTAACATGTATGTGGATGTTCTGCTGGTATTGAAGCTTAGGTCTTCTACCAAGCTATATTGTTTTATCTTGACAGGTAAAGAACTTACTGAGAATGAGGTGAAGGAACACACTGTTCACGAAGCAAGGTCAAGCCAGTCAAATGTCAGATACAAGCGTGGTGTGCTGGGCCGAGGCACCCAGCACCATATGGTGGATCAACATCCTCATCTAATACAGAGGATGGAGTCTGGCTACGAAAGCAGTGAGCGCAACAGCAACAGCCCAGTTAGTCTGGACATGCCCTTGTCTGAAAGCTCAAGCACCCATAGGTAGATTTCAACAAAATTCATGTTTGGAATGATTGAAGTCTTGATTTCTTTTTTGTAGTTGCATAATAGTTTAGAGCATTTTGCAAAACAGTGGTCCTAGTTTGAAACACAGCTTTATTGGGACAGGGGAGAAATAGTAGGGAAATGGGAGCCTATTCTTTTTAGTATATTGCTAACTTACTGCTAGTGAGAAGAGAAAAACCCAGGGCTTGATTGAGCAAGAAATGTTGTCTAAAGTGATGCATCTGAAATAGTTGTATCCTTAGTCTGTGGTTTAAAACCTTGTACTTTGACTAGCTCATAGTCCTTTTTGTTTCAATTAAACCATTGATTCATAGACACCTTGTACAAAATGAGAAATCAATAGCTTTGTATAGAAATCTTTTATTTTCAGATATACTTGCAATATGGGTATGTAAAAATAAATAGACAGCACAATGTGTTTCTTTCCTTGACTTAGGAAGCTTCAGGTAACCACAAAGTGGCACTGTTTATGGCAAGAATAGTAGATTTTCAGCTGTAAGAATCTGTTCTGAACAACTCCCAGACCACAGTTTTAGTATGAATTGCATGATGTTATGGAGGAGAATAGAATTACTGTCCTCCTTGTTAACTTCCTCTTTCCCTGCTTCTCCCAAGATTTTCTTATGGTAGATTTCTTTTAAAATTAAATTAAAATGCAAGTATATGTTTGTGTGGATACAAAAAAGGTAGATACAATTTCTCCTGGAGAGAGTAGTCAAATGGTAAACTATAATTACTCTCTTCTTGGAGGGATGTTCATATGAAGCGAGCAGGTGGATTTGTTCCCGCTTGGCGTAACATCCCAAAGTCTCACAGTAGCAGCATCTTGGAAGTGGAGTCGGCTTCATCAATTGGGAGCTGGACAAACAGCCCACACACCATTGGAAATGGTAAGATACACTTTGCAGGGGTGGATATGCAAGGTAAATTGTATTGGAGTTGTTCTTTACTTTCTGGATGTTTATGTTCACAGGGAGATTATAAGGAAAGGGAAAAGAAACTTGGAGGAACATGGCAGTTGTACAAGAAATAATTATAAGATTTACCAAAGAGGATTGCAAAAAACTTTGTTGGAATATTCCCTTGATTGTGTTGCTCTGGCATCTCTTTTGCGTATTGACTTACCTGATAAAATAAAGCTATTTTTCCTGTTCTTTCTTATAACCCATTATTCTGCTATCAGTCAAAAATACCCTCCCAAGCATAACTCATAACTTAGTAGAGTCTTGAAAACAAGCTTGTAATTCTGTACAAAATTCAAAACTGTTAGAACTGTGAATGCTTATTTACAAGATGTTTGGGCTGAGGCTAAGCTTTTCTGCTTATGTGTCATTCTAAGCAAATGCTTTATTCCAGAGAGTCTGGGGAAGGGAAAGGCAAGAGGAGAGAACACTTTCAGAATCCTGGTAATAGCTGAAATGAGAATGACAACCAATGGATTTCTGTTGTGTAGGATATTGATGTGCTTTATTTTCCTCCCCTTTTCATCTACTCGATGCAGTTACATGAAAAACATCTCACTTGGAATCCATTTAACTTTCACAAGCTAGTGATCTGGCTAATTTGACATAGCATTATTTACAAATTATGAACACAGTAAGAAACCTAAGATTCCATCATCAGCTAAGGGTTATTTCTTCCAGTGATTCTCTCCGTTCCATATGCAGTTTTCGTGAGTCAGTGAATCCATGGGCTGTGCTGCAGGGGAGCTTGAAGCACTACTGTATTGGGTTGGGGTTTATAAGTAAAATATAACAAAGCAAAATTTATGTTCTACAGTTCTGTGGTCTCAGACTGTTATTATCTAATATTAATTTTATTCTCCATTAATACTTCTTTGTCTTTTAAGGGATACTTTAAGAGATGTAGCTGTCAAAAAAGTTTGGTTGGTTGGTTTGTTTTGAAGGGGGAGACATCTTCGTTCCTTTAAAGAGTGAGCTGGATGAATTGCAAGAAGAGGTGGCAAGGAGAGCCCATGAGCAAGAACTACGCAGAAAAAGAGAAAAGGAAATGGAGGCAGCAATGGGCTTTAATCCCCGTCCCAGCAGGTTCATGGATCTAGATGAACTGCAGAATCAGGGTAACCTTTTGAATGCAGTATATTTTGCAAGATGGTAGTGCTGAAGTTTTTTGAACCTTTAAATGTAATTTCCTGTTTTAATTGTGTATGTGTCTCTCTCTCACTGCATCCACACCGCATTACAATTTTGTACCTTCAGGTAGTGAAATACTATCCATTTCAAACCTGTAGAAAGTGAAAAAACTGGTATTTTGACCAAATTTCTTAAAGGAGAAAACAAAGTAAGTTAGAGGTATTCTTAATATATCTGCCTCTTTCCATTTTTACGGTGATATACACTGCTAATAGTATTGATATCTAGATTTACCTGTAAGCCTTTAACAAGCATCTTGGAATGAGCAGGGCTGCTTGTACCTTTCAAGCACTTCAGCTCCACCCACAGCAGAGGTTGTTCGTATAAACGATTGTTCTGTTTCTGCTTGATTTTAGTACCTTTGCAGCCCTAAACAATTCTGCTTATTCCTGCCCTTGTGCTTTCCAGTCTTTCTCCCTGTCTGGCTGTGCACCCCCAGCACAGGTGTGGGGACAAGTACTCTGGCTGGCTCTAATTGAAAATCTGAGCTGGATTTAGGTTGCATATCATTTCTAGGGAAACCAAATTTTAAAAAAAATTAAAAGCCAAATACTAAGTTTGATTGTCTTTTCCATGACTCCTCATCTTTCTGGCAGGAGATGGCAGCAAAAGAGGTTTAATTGGAAGGATGCAGCTATAGCAGAGGGAACATGACAGGATTCACATGTAATACCTTTGGTTTAGCCCTAAATCTCCATCAGCCAGTAAGGGGATTCAAGAGAAAGGTGGGATAAAGTGCACCGACTCAGTCAAGAGTGAACCCCCTACTGGAACACTTAACTGGGGATCATTGGAGGGTAAGCAGAGGCAAGAAGGGTATCGTGAACACCTGGGCTCTGGTCCAGCAAATGTATGCATGGTCAGGGCAATCCTACTGTGGTATCCTGTGTTGCCAAGCCTCCTGGCATCCCCGCGCTGCTTCCTCCAACCTGATGTAGAAGAGAGTTGAGGTTGCTGGTTTGCTGCTCAAGGAGAGGAAGGAGAGGGGCAGCCCACAGCAGTGCCAGTTCTGGACACAATCCCAACTGTGCTCTGCAGGCTACAGCCATGCCAACTGCTCAGCAGCCCGAGTGACGTTGTGCCAGTGGCAGCTGAACAATATGATCTCCATGAGAATGTCTCACCATGAATGTTTGTATAGTTTTAGCTGACCATCAGTTATCCTTTACAGTCCTACTATGGCCTGCTGGAAACCAGGTGGAAAATTCTGATGTACCAGAGTTGATGGATGAATTCTTTTATTAGTATAGTGTTTACTTTTGTAACGTAAATGCCAGTGATATAAAAATTGAAAAGTAAACCTCTATTGCTTAGCATGTTGTCTTCTCTGCTTCTCCTGCATGAAAGAAAATAGCATATTCTCCAATACATTACGCCTCTTTTTGATCTATTCTATTAGTTGGTAGAAGCAAGGATTGCTTAGCTTTTCTTTGTTAAAAAGAAAGTAAACTAGACTAATGCTTAATCAAAAAAGAATTCAGTAGAATGTTTCAGAAGTTCACATGCATTGACTTGAGATCTAGGAAAGTCTTTGCTTAGTCCTTTTAAAGTCTTTCCCCACCTCAGTCAGAGATATAATAGCTTAACATTAACAGACTGCTTGACTGCCTGGAAGGCTTGCTTCTATGCAGTACTCTAGAACACTTGTGACTCATTTTCCCCTCAAGTAAACTGCTAAATTCATACAAAGCTAACTTTAGTGTTCCGCCCTTGATTACAAGCCTCAGTTGCCTTGATTTTGAAACTGAATGTGCTGCTTGATTAACTTACTGCTTTAACAACTCTCACTTCTCTCTCCAATTCTAGCTTTTCATGCAGGTTCTTTGGGGTTTATGGTAAAAGAGTTTGTATTTACATCTCTGCACAAGGGTGTTGGGGAGCAGGTCAGGCCACAGCATGTGTTATGCAGATTGAGAGAATGTAATTTATTTTTGGCTGATAAAGATACTTGTGTTCTCTACCACAATGATAGAGACATACTATTAAAAAGACCCACCCCTAAACAAAGTAAAAAATCAAGTTTTATTTTCTGTTTTCCCTGCCTCATTTGAATGTTTACGTTTTAGTGCATAATTTGCATAACGCTTACTAGGTGACACCGAATAGTTGGGGCATTTCTTCCTCTCAGAAATGGATGTTATGATGCCAGGACACAGTTGCTTTTTTGTGTCCAAAGATGATTTATCCTTCTCTTCTCCAACACAGTTTTCTAGATTGTTGCAAAAAGAATCTTGACAGTTGTCCCTTTCTTCTCAGCTTCTACCACCTTGATTTTCAGGCTGTAAGACTGTTGAGTTTTCATATTCTGTATGTTACTTACAGCAGTTAAGTGTACTCACTGAACTCATTTATAGAAATAGCTCCTGCCGGCATTTATGTTCACACTCAAGTCTGAGTTTTCTTCCTCAGACATGTTAGTTGTTTCAGTTTGCTTCCATTTTGATGAAGAAGAGACAGATGGGTTTTGTCAGGAAACTTGACATACAATGAAAAAACCCTAATCTGCTGTATATCTTTTACTGATACATTTTGGTTTAGATTTGATTCTAAATTTAGTTTAATTCCTACTTGACAGAAGTCATTTGAACTGACTCTGTGATATGTCTGTACCATCTTTTGTACTAATTTAAAGTTTTGAAATAGTAGAATAAGCCAGTACAACTCTCAACTAAAGAAAATTTGAGGGGAAAAAAATCTGTTTCACATTGTTTTACTGTGTGGATCTCAAGCATGTGAGGGTGCTCAAGATGTACTTCTGCTTAGGGAAAGTTAGGTGGTGCAGTCTGGGATATGCGCAGCCTCTGCGAGAATCCGTATGTGGAAGGATGTGGCGATCACAAATGGGATGAGGGTAAGTGAGGGTTCTGCAATGAATGAAACCAAAATGAAGGGTGCTGCCCATTTGCAGGGAGGAGTGATGGCTTTGAGAAGTCGATGCAGGAGGCAGACTCAATCTTTGAAGAGTCGCTGAATCAGGAGCAGAAGGGGGATTGTGCTGCAGCTTTGGCTCTCTGTAACGAAGCTATATGTAAGTAACCTTAACCGCCTGAGCTACTGCGCTTTGACTGTGTACTAATACAGAGTAGAGTCTGAAATGCTACATCATATTGAGTGGTCAGGTAGTAATGTGGGAGATCAGCTGGTCTTTAGGAACGTGCAGGTAGACAGAATTTTTCATTTTTATAAGCATTCCCATTTGAGGGTTTTAGTCCTATTCTTCTTCATCGCTGTTTTTTCATGTTTGCATTCATTTTGTTGTTCTCTCCAGTGCTAAGGTAGTAACAGCACAGGGGTGCTGTTGTCCCCTTTTTGGTGCTAAATGGTATGTTTCAGCAAGCACCCGGTAGGTGGTTCCCCTTGCCACTCAGTCCTCACAACTCTTCCCCATTGTCAAGCCGAAATGCAAAGGCCATTAAGCTCCCCTGGTTTTCATGGAGGGTGCAGCATAGGAAGAAAATGGTAGCCCACTCTTGAGTCCTCTGGATTAGCGGAAGTGAACTATGCTGTACTTTACTTTCATAAAGAAAAAAGCATTAGAACATTGAAGTGCTTAAATGCATTGTGACTTTGAGAATGTGTGCTATGTGATTTCATTTTATTTTTGGTGTTTTTCCATTATGACTGGCTGGCTGTCTCACCCCATGCTCCCCTCTGTCTGTGTAGAATGGCTGCAGACAGGGTGAGTAGCTCCTGAGCTGTTTGCATTTAGAAATTGGCTTTTATGGACTGCAGAATAAAGAGTGCAGTATACAGCTGTGGTGATAGCTCTATTAGCTTTCATTCCAGCAAGAATCTCAAATCCCAGCTGGGTATTCCTCCACGTAAAGGGAGTCCCAGGTATGGAGGATGCAGGAGAAGAGTAGATGATAGAATGAAGTATCATTGTAGTAGGGTAGCAGGGCTAGAAAGAGCCTGTATGAAGGGATGAGAAATTGGGCTAAAACAAGGGTATTGTTTTTATTTTATTTTGGTTTAGTTTCAATTAATGTGTTTGTACACCTGCCTAAGCTGAATGTGCATTAATGGAAACAATAGCATCCTTGTGAATTCTTTTGTGTTATGCAGTTATGCATGGTCCATGTTTTTTGTTCCTGCTGCATCTTTTTTCTTTTTTTTTCTTTTTCAATTTTATTCCTTTTTTCTGTTTGTTTTCTGCTATGTTTTCTTTTGCATTTTAGCTAAACTAAGACTTGCCATGCATGATGCCAGCGCTAGCACTCACAGCAGAGCCCTAGTCGATAAGAAGCTGCAAATCAGTATCCGAAAAGCCCGGAGCCTCCAGGATCGCATGCAGCACCAACAGCCACCGCAGCCGCTGCCTCCGCCAGCCTGCCACCCACCACAGGGCGGCACCATGGCCCAGTCTACAAGGTAGTGCGAGTACCTCACCTAGACACAGACCTGGGCTGCATCTGTGAGCAGTGCAGCCTGCAAAGAAACAGCAAACTATGTATATTCCCCCGGCCAGTCCAAGTCCTACTGTGTTATACCCTATTCTCTTCTTCTCTAGGTTAAATCCTATTATAAAACAGTCAACTACCCCATTTTCCCTCTCCCCAGCACCCTTTCTCCCAGTCTTTATAGTAAATCGTCCAATGTGCATGTGTTCAAAATGTGATCTGTGACAGAGAATTGTAGCAGTCAGTGCTTGGCAGCATTGATGTCTCGTGCACCAAGGGAAAAAATACAATAGACAATAATCTGGCTAAAAAAAGTGGGGATGTGGTAGGGTGAAATGTGACTGTTTATAATCAGGAACAGTTTCAGGACTCAGTGAAAGACTGTACTACAGTCAAAATCTTGCTATAGTTGCTTTTATATTGGGAACATCAGCCAGTGTGTTTAGTGCTCTGTAGTTTGAAAACTGTCAAGTACACTGATCTTTTCTTTTTAGTCCACTTCTCTAGTAGTGTACTGGTACAACTCTTGAATCCAGATCCTGATCTTGTCACCTGGACTACTCCGTCATTCTTCATTTTCTTTTCTGTGCTTCCCAGCATCCTGTAGCCTGGCTTACCAGCCCCTCAGTGTCTCTTCATGATTCTTTCTTCCATACTGACTTTAACTACAGCATAATTAACTCTCTGCTATAACCAATCCTTTCTTCCTACCCTCTTCCGCATGCAGCTTAATCCTCCTTTCTTCCCATGCCATCCCCTCCTAGCACTAGACCATCCCTATCCAATTTCTAGGCTATTTCTTGAACTGTTAGTTTTTTCCCTCTCCCCTTTCTTACATGTTATATTACCAGAAGCTTAGATAAAATCTCAGATGAGAATAATTTTTCTGTTCCTTTCTGTAAAATGCCGCATCCAGCTATATACAAACCCAGTTAATTTGCACACCTGCCAGGCTCTAGTTCATAATGTTCTTTTCTTTTCCTGAAGTACTTGAATTACACGTAATGAAAGTTGATCTTTTTGTCAATCAGGGGTCCATTATATCCTCTCTTACAGGAGAAATGCAGAGCTCAAATTAGGCATTTTGGTAGATTCTAAGAAAATGAAAGGCACTTTCTTAACTAGTTTTGCTAATGCTAAACTCGCTCACTGCTGCTCTGTGAAAAGAGCGTTACTTTTGCAAAAAGTTATATCCAACCAATTGTTAATATTTCAGCCAATGAAAAAGAAACCTTATTCATAGCCAGAGTTCTGTACTCCAGCTTTGATGTAAATAACATTGTAGAGAGTACAAAGTTTGCAGTTCCTGACAGGTAATGTTGTATTGCTACACACATCAACTAGGTCTTCATGGTAACTTTCATTCCATGCATCTCAAGGAGGAAACAAAGCAGTGATCTTACAGTTAATCTTAAGTTTTCTGCTGGAGCTCTGATGTAGCCTATCATTTTCTCATAGGTAGTGGACTTAGTTCTGTTTGTTCTGTCTGTATATTAAAATGCTAACTAAATGCAGGAAAATGCCAGGGACGTGTATGACCCAAGAATATAACTGTCTTGCATTGGTACATAAAAGAATGAACATTACTTTCTAGAAGTATGCTCAGGATACAAATTATTGCAGAATAATAGTTAAGTATTTAGCTTGAACTTTATTTAAACGTTTTGGATAAGTATCTCAAAAAATGAGACTATAAAGATGATAAGAGAAAAATTTCAACCTGTTCCTTCAATTTGTCAAGTCATTCTTCATGAAGTTGCCTGGAGAGAGGGGACCTTACAGAAATACTGTCAATTCATGTTCAGATCACAGACATGTCCAAAGTATTTTAAAAGATATCTAAGATGTTACTACTGGAAACAGTTATTTTATTTTATATAAATGCTATTTTTACTCTTTTTACAGTTATGTCTACTCATATACTCGGTCTGCTGATTGAAATGCCTCTGATGCTGTACAAGAATACTTCATATAGAGCCTAATTGTAGCAAAACGCTCCTAAAAGTATGAAATGGATTCACTTAGATTGTTAGAGTAGGAATACAAAGTTAGAAGCAAAGGACTAACATGTATGTGTCTAGTGAATTAATGCAAAGTCTTCATCAGAATACAGTGAGCGAAGTGTGTTGAGCTGTATGTCACCTAGTGCAAGGTCTGTACCCTAGGAATAAACCTAAGCAATGACTACTGCTAATCATTTGCTCTTCTGTGTGTTTTAGTGAACAGACTGGCCCGCTCCAAGTACTGCTGAGCCAGGAGGTACCACTGGAACCCAACAAAGAAGTGGAATTTGGGTCCAGTTCTTTCTTCCACCCACCTGCTTCCTGCCATGAATTGCACTCATCATTATATCCAGAGTCTTCCTCCTTGCCCCCTTCTGAAAGCAGTCCATCCAACAGGATCTCTCCAAACTTCCAGTCTGCTTCTGCTGATTTTCATGACCAAGTTCCCTCTTTTCCCTATAGGCAAGGGTTGGCAGAGAGGTCTGCAAGAACTGACAATGACGCCCACAATAGTGGGGAATTTGCTGACACGACAGCCACAGGGCCAAAAGACTATAGGGATGGCTGCAGTAGCAGCAAGTTAGAAGAGGTTCATAACATAATGCCTATTCTCACACCTCACTACAAATCCAAGGCTAACACAATAAACTCTGGGTCTTTGCCTACACTGTTTCCCTGTCCACATCCACCACAAGCAGCATCTTCTGAAAGGGACAGCCAACACAGTCCTTGTTCCAAACTTGCAAGCTCTCCAGTGCGGCCCAACACTGATCATATAGGGGCCTATCATGCAATGACCTCTGCAACTTCACCCCCTACACAGCAGTGCTCCTCGGATCCTTTGCAGAAAAATAAATACTCCAGAACAAACAGCCAGGAGATGTCATTACCCTCACAGGGTGAATATGGCACAGCAGACGGTTGTCAATCTGAGGCTTTTAGTACAAAGGGACATGTTCGCTCCTTGGCGGAGCAGTTTCAGAAAATGCATGCAGTCTCCCAGAGAAAAGGTACTCATGAAAAAGACTGGATTACTGCAGTGTGTCAGGATGAGAAGTCTCCAAAGTTAACACAAAAATCTTTCATCAACCATTCATCTTCCGGTTACAGACAGCTACTCCATCAAAACCAAGAAAACAAAAACCAGTCTTCTGAAAAATCACACTCAACTGTGGATATTAGGGACAGGGTAGTTTCTTTGAAGGGTTTTAGTGCCCAACATGTTGCTTCTGTGAGTTTTTGTTCTCACAGTGAAGAACTGTGTAGAAGAGGTGGACAGAATATAGCAGACCCTGCACCCTATGTGGAAAGGCACTGTCATGATGGAGGAATGAAAGAGGTGGATGATGGAGCTGCTAGTAGCATGGTTGCCTCTATGCCTGTGGACCGTTGGGTGAATAATGTTACTAGGTATTACAGTTCTCAGAAGGCTAATAAGAATACTGAATGGCTTCCTGTACCTGGGAGGAGTCCACTCCTTTCTGATCAGAGAGCAGTTGGAGATGACTTGAGCAGGATCCCAGTACATCTGCATCCAGAGTGGAATCAAGACACAGAACAGGAGCTCTCAGAATTGGAATCCCTCTATCAGACTAGTCTGCAGGCATCTCAGGCCACTAGGCCTTTCTTGGGAAGACAGGACAGTGCTAGGTATCCATTTGACCAATCAGGTAAGAATGATGCAGTTGTTTTTCTCGGTTGATCTGCCTGTGTACTCCAGTGTAGGTGAAGATGCGTTTTCCAGTCAATTTAGTTAACGGGCATTAATTTGTGCACAGATGCAGAAAAATTCAGGTTGTAGAGTCTGAGAACATTCCATCTAACTAGAGAAAGCAGTGTGATAGCACTGCCTGGGGTGGCTGCAGAGTAGCTGTTGATCTTGGCAAAAGGAGAGCAACATCTGTTGAGAGTAACATAGAAATAATTGATCCTGTTTTCAAGTAGGGAGCTAGCTGCTTATGTCAGGCTAACGAATTTTGCTGTTTGAAAGTCTTATATCACCTCTGGAATTTATTAAACTGTTTCTATGCCTGATGTTATGTTTTCCACATTGGTGAATTTTAATTGATTGTATTGTGATTGAGAATTTAGTCTGTACCTGGTTGAGGGGAATAACTGTGTTTCCAGATCTGAGAGTTGAACCTGTGTTTTGCTAAGGACTACCTTGCTTTAAGTTCTGGAAAATTACTTGTGAAAGCAGCACTGAGGGTACTTGACCTGCATTAAGATCCATGAGACCTTGTGGATTAGTTGGCGTTGAAGGAAGATGAACCGATTCTGTCGGTGAGGACATCCAGCTGTTGCTGGAGACATTCAATTGGAGTCTGGTAACAGCAGTTCAGTTCCACTTTAGCTGATCTAACCTCCTGCCTGAGATAGGGCAACCTTGTTTCTCTGCTTCACAAGTGAAGCAAATTTCTTTTATAATCTGTGTCATAGCATTAAAGCTATGAATTTTCTGGTTAAATACAAGGCAGCCTGAAATTGGATGGGTACCAAAGTGACACAGATATAGCTATGCACATATGATATATATTGCAGTGCATACACAAGATAGGTTTTCCCCTGCCCTGCACCCATGGAGGTGGAGCCTCCATCAATTCCTGACAATGTCAGACCTGGCTGTGATCAGAGTGAGTACTGCAGTAAAGTCTTGAATGGGTTTCTGTTCAACAGCTTGAGTTTTCTCTGAACTCTCATGTCTTGCAGTCCACTCACAGACCGGTTAAGACATCGAAATGTGGCCATTTTCCATTCGTTGTCCTTTTGGTTTGCTTTCAGAGTTAGGCAGGATCTGACCTCACAACTTTGCAGGTACTCTCTTGCATGGGCTGGAATCAGAAGGTCTTAATATGTTCCAACTGATTTTGGAAGTTCTTTCTGGAAATCTACCAGGATAAAGCCCAGTTGCTTTAGTGTTAGCTGGAGTTTGAATTCTGTCATCAAATGACCCATTTCTTATGCTGACTTTTCTTGCCTAGTTTTCCACCATGTGTATGAGGGATATGAGATACAGATATTCTTCTAAAGTGAAGTTTGTATTTGAGGTCTTCTTGTTTGCTGTAACTTTCCATTTTTTCTTCCTAAGCTCTCCAAATTCTGTATAAAACTGAAAAGTTTGAACCAGTGCATCTACTGTGATAAACTGGATGAAAATCACTTGAGTCTAGGACTGCTCTTTCTTTCTTAACTTGGATTACCTATTCATTTGCAAATGCTGTTGAAACTTTGACCCATTATCAACTGGTTTTGTCAGACCTTTGCATTCTGAATCATGGTGAAAATGCCTCTGTTTCATTAGAGAGGCTTTACAGCAGAGTTAAAGCCAAGACTTGCTTCTCTGAATGCAACCACCTCAATGCAGAAAAGGTGTTGTTATCAGCGTATCACCTTTCTTCCTTTATAGAGGAACTCCCTGTGACTGGTTTAATTAGGATGCTGATCTGTCTGTTCTGTGAGAGATTTTAGGATTGTAATTGGTTGATGGGGATTGCACTGAAGTGAAGTAATTGTAGCAATCCTAGTTAAAAATAACTCTAACTATTTAACCAGCACAACAAATGGCTGAGAAACTAGCATGGAATGGGAAAGAGCAGGTGAATGTGTGGGGAACCTGAGGCTGATTTGTTTAGCCCAAGTAACCTTAGGTAACTTCCTTCTGGTAACTGATTTTCTGTCTTTTTGAGCCCTCTAAACCATCTCACCTCTGTATCAGGCAAGTGTTGGTGTGCAGTTAAATCATTTAAATCTTAAATAGTTCAGTTAACTGCTCCCCTGAAGCCTGCAGAAGGGCCAGGAAACTAGGCATAGTATCCTGATAGACTGTCTCCCCTTGATATTTTGGGTGTTAGTTGATGTAGTAATGTTCCAAGGATCTCTGACTTTTTGTTCTGTGTGTATAGTCCCTCTGTCTTTGGTGGAGTCAGACCTAAGATAGTCAGGAATGTGTCATAACATGCAATCAGGTGTTGAATTTAATCATAGTGTTTTCCTACCCAGTTGCTGTGAACCTGAGTGTGAGGAAGCTGCCTGCCACAGCTGGCATGGGTCTGTCGAAAACCCCAACAGCGGAGATCGAGCGCAGTCTGTGTGGATCCACTGTCTCTTCTGTTTCCAAGGTGACATTTTGTTACTTAAGATATACTGGAGGGGGAAGGGCTCAGCCTGTTCAAGACAGAATTTACAGTGGGGCAAGTGAAATACATTATGAAAAAGGTACTGGGGCCGTTGATATTAATGTTAGAGAGAGTTTTAAGTGCAGTCTAGTACAGGATTAACTAGCTAAAATATGAGTGACTCATGCTACATGCCGCTTACATGCAGTCAAGTGATCTAAATCCTGGCTTGGAGGAACACACCCCTGAAAACTTCCAAGTTCTAGTCTCTTTGTACTTAGTGACATGAATTCCCTTGCATCACAACTGGTGATAACTGCTTCTTAATTTTACCACTTGCAGGAGCACAAGATTTTTTTTTCACTGTGTCACTACATGTTTTTAAAGTGGGCGATAATTTGGTGTTTGCTACAGTTGGTAGTTAGTCACCTCAGAGTGGGAGAGGATTCTTTCTTTTTTTCCTGGGAAGACACTCTTTAAATAACTGGCAGTTACATATCAATGCCTGTATGTGAAGACATGAAAGTATTTTCAAGGGGAAATGACATTTCCTGTAGTACCTCTGTACTTATTAAAGGGAGCTCAAAGTCTGTTCCTTTATAGAACAAAGGAAAGATTAAATAAACATTTCCCTTGCTAGAATAAAATTAACAAGCTTCCAGCATTCATCAAATAATCCTAGTTTGGTTTGGGTTTTGTTTTTTGGTTTTTTTTAATATGAGAAGACTCTAGTACTTTATCATAAGATGACTGTCAGCTGCAGCCATGATTATCTCTTCAGGGGCAGTGATGCCTGTAGCAGCAGTCAGTCCTTTAGGTAGATTCATCCCACTAGAGACGTTTTGTCCTGGCTTTAGACACTTATAAAAGAGGGAATGTCATTTAGACAAATCAGTCTGTGTGTATTTACTAATGGAAGAAAGACTATAAGGAATAATATTTTCAATCAGCAGATCCAAAGAGACCCATTTATCTTAAGTTTTCAAAGCAGTACCTGAATGAAGGATTTCAGGAATGAAAAGGTCACTAAATTTCACTGAAGTATGCTTCATTGCATTTCTATTCATCTGTTCCCTATAATTACTCTACAAAATTGATATTATGAAGAACCTTGTCTGAAATGTGCGATGTTGTCTGCAGGTCACATATACCAGAGAACATAGCAGGGAACCAGAAGAGGAGGAAATCTACAGTGCAGAGAATTTCCGTCGCATTGCTCGCAGTCTCAGTGGGACAGTTATCTCAAACAGAGAAGAGACCTTGGTCTCTTCTCAGAGTTTTGTAAGTAGAATGATGTGCAGCTTTCCAAAGAGCTATCATCTGTGTGTAGGGTTGCTGTTTTCTCTGTCTGCATTTAGTAATTAACAAACAAGACCAAAGACAGCTCAATAATAAGCCATGATAAAAGCCTGTCTTTTTTGTTCTCTCTTTGGAAGAAGAATGAACTTTTATATAAGTAACAAAGCCATCTTCTTCAGATGTCACTGCAGAGTAGTGGCTGCTGCAGCTGGTTGGTGTGCCAGCTACATTACTTGCCAGTATGAAGAAACAACCATATAAACATTTTTTTCAGTTGACTTATTTTTAAGAAAGCTTCTCATACACATATAATTTAAAAAAACTCCACCAGTACCAATATGAAAGTTTTTGCTCTGTTGTGAGTTTATTAAGCAAGTAGCATTTTAAACATTAAAAGGGCGGCAATTCAAGACTTGGTGCATAACATGCAGTTACATACAGAAAATAACTAAAAGTAAGGAAATTGATCTTTCCTTTGTCCTCTCTGTTAAGTAGTCTTAGATGCAATTTAAAAGTGTCAAGTAAACAGTACCAGGGTGTTTAGCGACATAGCTAGATATAATGTCAAGTTTTGGCTTGGACTGAATTTTTTGCACACTGTACTTTAGCTTTTATTTGAAACCAACTGTGTAATAGATGTAGAAGAGTCTCAGTTGCAAAATCAGTTATTTAGACAGGTTGGTCCAATTGCATCTCTGCTGTCTACCATAAACTAAGTATGTGTCAACTTTGAAGAGTTTGCTCCTCAGCGTGCTTTAGTTAAGGTCTCTAACACATATCTGGAAGTCCTGGCAGAAGCAATTAAAAACCTCTAGCTGTCCAAGACCTGCTCTCTCTGTTAATGTTTTTATCTCCACAACACAAGCAGCCAGTAGGATGGTTGTCTGTTACTACTCTTCAAGTTAGGCACAGGGCTCAAGTCTATGATGGTTTGTTATTGTGCCATTCAGCCATCCCTGCTTTTTGGGTAGGTTTCTCATAATAGAGGGAAATGGTACAGCACAGGTAAATACTTCAGCTGTGACAGGTAAATCTGTTCATAGTTTGGAATCAGAGCTTTCAGTAAAGCCTGCTAGACAATAGAAAGGAAAAATCAGCAATACTCTATTTCATGGCTTGTGTAGCACACCATTTCCAATATTGACTGGCCTGACACTGTTTTGTGTATTCAGTTTGTCAGCCAAACCTCCAGGAGTGGTTTCTGTTTGTTTTGGCTTTTTCTTTTTGGTATAATTCCAGTCTAATGATCCTAAGTAGCCCACCACTTCAGTAAAAAACCTTACTGGATTGATGCAGTTTTTGTCTGTCGTTTTCACGTACAGATGCATGTTTTTGTTCCAGTGACTCATCCCTTCCTTGGATCAACACCACCTTTGCTTGTTTCAACCCAACTCTGTGTTTACTCATCGTTTTATGTTCTGTTCTTCTCCTTTCTCATTTTATAAAAGGAAGCACCAAATATGAGGAAAATGCCAGTGGACACCAGCCACCGTTCTTCCAGCTCCACTTCCCTTCCTTTCCCTCATGATCCTCCTGTATTTCCCTTTGATCCCCAGCACAACCCAAACCAGGTGCAGCACCCACCCCATGATGTACTGATGCCCAGCATGGTGGGCAAGGCACGTAAACTGTCAGGTAATAATCACAGGACTTTTCATCCTTCTTCGTGATCAGAAATACTGCTGAAGTACAGCTCCTCAGTTCTTGTCTTTTATAATGGAGTTTCACCATCTGCCTGAATTCCTCCAGAAATCTGGAAGGACAAAATATGTTTCTTCTTCTCTGCCCTTTGGAGTGTTCCTGTGGTTCTGTGCTAAGTGTGCATAACCAAAGCCAATAACCTTTATGGAAACTTTATGATGGCTTTATATAAAATCATATCAATACTTTTGTGAGCTATTTTCTTTAATGTAAAAGTAGCAGTAAGACGCACCACCTTGTTGCCATGTATGAGAGTACTTCCACAAGGTACTCATTCCCACAAATCACACATGTGCCAGTAGAAATAACTACTTCTTGCATGAGAATTATTTTCCCTGTGACAGCATCAAAACCAGTTTGATCTACCAACCGTGAAATACTTTGTTGGGCTCCTCTATGATGAAACAAGGGGCTAGTAAAGAAATCTGAAATCTGTGAGAGCAGCTGCAGTAGGATAAAGAGAGGAAATGCAGTGAGGAAAATGAATGCTGGAAAAGGTACAGCTAGTTTTTATTCAGAATTGTATGTCAGCCAGTAACTGGATGTAGTAGTGATTTCATTGTTCTTCTGTCACCTGCTGGCCACAGCTGAAAGTTCAGAGAGGATGAAACAAAAATTATAACTAAGCAAACCTTTTTTTTTTTTTAATTTATTTCAGGAGATCAGAAGAACATCATCCAGAAACTTCTGGTTGTGCCTGACAGGGGTGAAGCTTTCCAAGGTGAAGACCACCCAGGTGTGGCACTGAGCTATGGGAGTCTCCCTTGGGTACCCAAAGGCACCCTCTCCCAGGGGCAAAAGCCTCTTGTTAATTTGCATTTAGGAGGTGGAGCATCAAGTGTCTCTGGCCGTTTGCTGAACACAAGTTACCCTGCTGGGCAAACAGCCACGTTACCAGATAAGCGAACAACGCTCTGGGGGAAACATGCTGGCCAGCCAGGCAAGAGTTTACAGGAAGGCTTCCTCCAGCAGCCTTTACATCATCACATGCATGAATCTTACACCATCGGTTGCAGACTACCAGCCAGCACAGACTACAGCACTTTAAGAATACCACATGAGCCTTCTTGGGATCCCGGTGCTTCTCAAGGCTGCCCTGTGCCCCCCTCTTGCGTTAAGGCCCCGGGCCCAAGGAGAGTTGATATGCCTCCAGAAGAAGACTGGCGAGAGAGCAGCTACACCCCTCAGCCTGGCAGAAGGCGAATGCTGCCAATGCATGTGATGGATGGGACCTTTTCTTCTGCTTCTGAGGCTCACAGAAGTATGCTGGCTCGAGCAGCAGCAGCTACTGGCACCATGCAAAACAATGGCTGGTGAGATCCCGTCCACTCCGTGTGCCCCAGTACCACCACTCTGTGGACTATGGTTGTTGCCAGAGTGTGGATTGCATGGAGACAGGAAACTCTTTCAATCAGTATCTGTGCCAGTTTTGTCTTAAAATGTAGCTATACAGTATGTGGAAACTAATTGCACTGTATTTCGTTTCTGACACTACTGAACTGCTGTCTGGATGGGGAATCTCAGCTATTTTAGTCCTGGCCTCTCCTAGCAAACAAGTGCTATAGGAATAGTAATTGGCTTACGGGTAAGTTCAGAAGTGTGCACACGTTTTGAAGGAAGATGGCAACTAACAAAAGGACATTTTTAAGGACTCTTTTTCATGAAATGTAGCTTTGGTAAATTCTTCAAAGAAAGAAACCAATCCTTTTGTTTCCTTCTCCTTCCTCTCTCCTGTTCCTTTCTAGGGGAAAAAAACTGACCCACCTTCCAGGTTCCAGTAAATCTGCACTTGGCAAGTGGCAGTTAGTAAAGCAAACAGTTTTCAGTGTTCTGAGATCTCATACAGAGATCACAGCTGTAGCTGCTGCATAGGAAAGGACAGGGAGACATTGTTCATTAGTAAACCCCAATTTTCCTCACTTTAGCAAACTAACAATGCTTCAAACAGAAAAGACTGTTAATGCTGCACGCTTAACTACACCAATGTAAACACAGAATAAGTTTAACTATTTTAGTGTCAGACATACTTGCTTTTGTAAGTATTTTTCAAATAAATCTATGAAAATAGTTCTATTTACCTGTCTGCATTTGATCTTTCTTTTCTGTTTAGCTTTACTCTTCAGTTGCCTGGGAACTTGTGATTAATTTTCTTACACATGAACAAACATGAGTAAACTGCTCATTCTAGTTCATTAACAAAGTTTATGTAATAAAGACTTAGATTGGAGGACATGCGTAATTTTGACTCAGGACTTGATGTGTTCATTACTACTCAGAACTTAAATTTCTCCTCATAATGGACAATAATTAAGTGTCCTTTGAAAAGTATTTTGAGACTGACTTATTTCAAGGAAAACTCTTACATCTGTGCAAGATGGTAGTATATGCAGATATACAGAAAAATCATTAGAAATGATTGGTGTGGTGAGAAGTGTCATTTTAATCACACGTGCACTCCTGCTCCTGCAGACGCTTTCAGGCGCGGTGGTTATGAAGTGTTCCAAAGCATGGGGGTTCTGTTCCATGCTTGTCCCGGTCCGTGATTCTGCTGGGAGCAGGTGGTGGTGCCAGTGCTGGTGGAAGGGCTGCCCCGCCCTGCCCTGCCCTGCACAGTCCTCCTGTGACCCGAGGGGCTTCGCTCTCATTTCGTGCTTTGCACCTCAGGGCTTAATGGAATTCCGTCAGTTGTTGCTGTTTAGCCTGAGATTGAGTCTCATTTATTTCAGTTAGTGTAATTTGTCAGTTTCTTGTTTCTAAGTACTCACTATTGTTTCTTTTTTTGTTACAGTCTCCTGTAACTACATTTTACAATTTTGGATTATATCACACATTTCTTTGTACTTAACTGCCCCACTAGCAGTGGTTACCAGAACAAAGTGCTCTCTTCTCCCACCTGTCTATTAAAAAAAAAAAACCCTCATGACTTTTGACTTTCTTACATAAAGGTTTTGCCAACTTCATATTGTGAAACTTTCAATAGTGCTCATTTTCTAAGTATAAACAAATGGACTTTATATTTTACTTGAAACAGGTGTTTGATTCAGGTTTCCCAACAGATACAGAATTGTTAGTCTCTCATGCCATAGCCACCTGTTTTTTCAGCTTTTTGATACTTTCAGTGGTTGGTGAAAGCTGCAGAGCCCCAGGATGGAAATGAGGACATGGATAAATATTTGACACTTTACTTGACTGCAGTGGAAAAAAATTCAGGTTGCAGACTGAGACTTAATAGTCTTGATAACGTCAAAAAACAAGCCACCAAAACAAAGTACAAAGTCATCTCCTCAAGAATCAATATAAAGTATGAAACTCTTGCAGCTGAAGACAACATGCATGCTTAGCTTTATTGTGTCCTAGCAACCAGGAAAGAATCGAAGTATACTTGAATAAAGCTCTGCAGAATAATTGAGTTGATGCAATTTATTTAAATAATTAGTGGTAACCAGCTGGGTTTTTTTAAGGGAACTGTTGTATTTATTCTGCTATAGTTCTAGCTACCAGGTTTCAAAACTTTTAAAAATGTCCTTTGTATATCAGTTGCTTTCTGTGAAGTTAACCAGAGGCCTGAAAAGGAAAAGCTGGGTCCATACCAAGCAGTATATTAGTGCATCTGAAGAGAAACAAACTGAAGTATGTTCAGCAATATATTTAACATGGGAGAAAACATGAGACTGGAAAAATACCTTTACTTCATCTTCAGCCTGTGCCTGCAATCTTAGTAAGGTCAGTAAGATAATATTTACTTTGTAATTCATTTGACTAACTTGTCTTTTCAGTGATATTTATACCATACAAAAATCAATTACAGAGTAGTTTAATAGCTTGTTAAAGTTCACTGTTGCCTGTAGGAAAGGTGAGGAGGTAGTTCCCACAGGTATTCAGCAGCTATTTAGAATGCTTAAGAGTTTACAGTTTGTCAGTTTTGATGCAATATAACCTTTTCTTTGTCCCTGGCTGAAGAGTATGTTACTGAATGGAATTAAATGAAAAGAATGCCATATACACTTAAATTCACCGTTTTAAAATACATGAATGTCAGTTCTCCTAAAAATAAAATTATTTTTCCCTATATTTCTATGATCTCTTACTGTGTTTGTAATATGCATTTAGACCTAACTGTGTAGGGAGCAAAAAAAGGCAATAATAAAACGAAAAGTAACTTGGTGTCCTAGCAGTAGCAAAATTATGTTAATATGATCTTTCTGTGTATGGAAAAGGAACTACCTAGCACAGTTCCTTCTCTCGAAGGGAACCAAGTTTGTACCGCTGTTTTTGGAAATCATACTCAGACCTGCTGAGCAGCAGATGTGCTCAAATGGAGCATGCAGCACTTGAGAGTTACCCAAAATGTGCTCTGCTTTAGCAAAGGGAAGTGCAAGGGAAGTGCCTTTTTCTTTTTAACAAAGGCTACTGCACCCACATTAAGATGGGGGGATTTGGGAAGAGGGAAGGAACTGTTCTTACTGGTGTTTCCCCCGATTGCTAACATTGCTGGAATGGACTTACCAGGGATGGTTGGGTAGGACATAGAAAGTACAGGCAGGATTCCAGAGTACTGGAATTCATGCAGGTTTTGCATCTAATGTCATGTAGGGAGAAGAGAAGAAGGAAAGTAAAAGAAAGGGTGGATTGGAATAGGAAGGAACAGATGGATAGGTGAAAAGGCAGAATGAAAGGAAATGTGTGAATAGATTTGCTCAGATGTGTCTCTTTTCAAGGAACACTCAGTAATCGGTCTAAATTTTCCTTCCTTCTTTTAGTGGATAGATTCCTGTACAGAGATGGTCCTCAGCACCAGTGGGGTGCTGGAGCTTTTGAGAGGGGAAGATTGACTGACGGAGAGAGTAGGCAATGTTCTTTGTGGCGGTCTTGAGTTATGTTCCTGCCATGGTAAAGGAAACGCTGCAGAAGCACTTACGTACTGCTGCTATATGTATAAGTAGACATTGGACAAACAGTGTAGGTTAAGTCAGTGTTTGTTCCAGCTTGGGCAAAGATAAAAACGTGCTTGGGATTTACAAACACCTCACTGAAGTTAGATGTGTTCTGGAGTCTCCTACCACTGTGCTGTCTCCTATTCAGCGCTGTGGCTGGTAAAAAGCAAAAGTATGATATTTTCATCCATCTGTGCTTGCTGCCTCTAGCATTTTATCTCTGCGTAGTCCAGAATCTTTTCAAGTCTAGTTATGTATCTGTAAGGCTTTTAAAAGGCTGATTCTTTGCCATTACTATTGCTGATGGAATTACCTTTAAAGTTTCAGAAAATGTTTTAGAAAAAGCATGTTAGATCAATTATTTTTGAATTCTCTTGCTATCTGCATCATTCTTCTAGTTCACAGAATGATTTTTTTTTTACTCCTTTAAACCCCAAACAATATAACTTGGAAATGTTTTTAAGATTGCTTTTTGATTAATGGAAAAATACTAAGACCAGACATACAGTCACTTCAGAACACTCGTATTTTCGCTAACATGTTTGTGGAAGCAGATGCAAATGGAGGAGTTCTGCTGAAGAAACACAAACTTCCTTATTGGCATCAGCAGAATTGTTTTAATATTAATTCTGGAGTGAGTAAACACTGAGTATACTCATGAATAAGAAGGTCAAGTGTCTGTTTGTAAACTTAACTTACATTAGGTTTGTTGAAGGGGGATTTATCTTCAGTTTTGGCTGATGATTCACCAGTTAATCACAGGCATGAGAAGTTTTATGTGTGTATATATCACTAATCAAAATAATTTTAAATACAAACACATGAGAAAAGTGAATACAATAAGCTGTACTTAAGTAATAACCGTAAGAATAATTTCATATTGCTAAATTTTAGCTTAACTTCTTTACTACTCAGGCAAAGAGATTTTGATGGCAGGGTTATCTATCATTCCACGGTTTTACGCAAAATTTATGCCAGTTAATTATTATTTGACTGTTAATTGAGGGAGCTCCAAGCATAGAACTCTTGCTACTTACAAAAAAAAAAAATTAAAAAATCAAACTCTTCAAGATGGTCTTAAATTGCTGAAAGCACATTAAAGCATGAGCATGGGAACAGGCAGTATCTCTGTGAAGGTTCAGACTGATTTTTTATTTTAAGATCTAAAATACGTCAATCAAATGGAAGTTAACATTATACTACAGTTAAGTCAGCTACAAGTTTTTAGAAATCAGGTATGTATTTTAAAGTACACTTAAGAAATAACCAATTGTTCATGGCACTATGTATTAATTGTTCCTAATAGGATGAAATAATGCATACATTCCCTTTTTTTCCTTAATTCAATTAATTTCTCCAGATAGAGTAAAAAAATCTCAGTTGATGTTAAACAGCCATTTCAGTGCTGTAGACTGGTTTTGGATAACTGCCCTTAGAGGCCTAAGAGAAGCTATTTAATGTAGCAGATGTAACAAGCCAGGTTTTTGACACCTTACTCATCTGACGAGAGAGAAGAAGGTATGTGTGTGGGAGTGTTGACTGATCAGTAAGCTACTGATTTGAACACAAGAATATAATTCATGTGAAGAGCTCAGTGGTACAGACAAGAAAATAAAATTGTAATGACTTCTTATGGCGGATGAGGGAAGCCCACATCTCTCCAGCGGTTTCAGAATTGTCTATTTGCATATAAAGTTAGTGGGACAAAATACGTACTGGGAGAGCTTTTAAATGTTTGTGTGGATTATTTTGATATGTCCTTGAGATAACCTTTTCTGCATTCATTTTTCATGACCTCAGGGTTGACCCAGTTATGAAGGTCATTTTTTGTTCAACCCTTTCTTCAACTCTATCCAATCCCAATGTAACAGTTGATTCTTACTAGTTCTTCATGGTGTTTGGTCTCAGGAACTTGAGAAAAGGATACAGAGAGGTGAGATGGAAGTATGATTGCACTTTCACCATGTAGTCACGATGGCGTTTGTGGGAAAAGAGTGCATGAGCTCTTTAGCAACTGAGTTGTCGTTGCTGCTTTTTGTGGGTTTGTTCCCTCCACACTTTCCTTTAAAATTGACTAATGGGATTTCTCTGATTTATAGGACATCATGTTCACAGATCAACAAAGTTTAAAAAAAAATACTGAAGTATCGTACTGCTTTCCATCATAGTTCCTGTTACATAGTAAGTTTTTGCAAGGCCCTCTACATAGATCTGCTTACCTTGAGTACTTCGTCAGTGAAGTCTCTTGCTTGTGGAGGCGCTGAGGAAACAAGAGAACACAAAGGAGGGCAGCAAAAAGCAGAGTGAACTCAATTTTTAGAGTGAGTAGAGGTGACTATTAATAGTCTATTAATATCATTAAGGTAGTAAGATAAATGAAGAGAGGGAATTGGTTGGTCTCAGATGGTAGGAGAAAGAGCAATCGCTTAAGGCTAAGGAAGGAAAAGTTTGAACTAGATAATAAGGGCAGGGGAAGGAATGCTTTAAGCAGAGAAAGTGATGTTTTGAGGAACCTAAGGAAGAGTTTGAGGTACCATCACTCTAGAGGTGTGAAATTTAAATCAGAGATGTGGCTGGTAGGGTTTGTTAGGTATAAGTCAACTAAAATTCTGGAGTCAGGTTGGGTTGCTTTAGCCTGTTTTGTACAGTTGTGGTATGATGCAAGTAATGCCTGTGGCCTTGACTAGCTTTTTTAACGTAGCCTGTACTTCCTCAGCCTGCTCACAGAGGTTACTGGGCTATGAGGGAGATGTGTGCAGGAAGGGAGTGGGACAGGATAGACTGTACTAGTAAAGTAGCTTGTCATTTTATACCAGCAACTATCTAATAATTTGGTTTTGGGTTTTCTCTTTTTAAGTCAGTGCAGCTTCTCAGTACTGGATGACATTGGGAGTTGTAGTATTGCAGTGATAATGACTTTGTAGTGCTGGAGAAAATGGCTTAAGACAGTGTTTTCAACCTTTCTGGAAAGCGCCTCTGTGTTACAGATAGTAAGATTTGTCATAAAAGATCTGACTTGGGACAGTAGGGAAACCTTGTGCCCTCTTAAAAGAAAGCTTTCAAGTATTCATATTGAAACTCAGTACAGCAGTATGTCAAGATGTATATAAAATAATATGTGCCTTGTTTTGAAGCAGTCTAACCATTTATACCAACCTCAATACCACTGCTGCATTTCAGAAAGGACAGCTTCAGACAGTCACTAGTGAGAGTCAATGAAATGGAACAACTTCTTGAAAGTTTTGTCTTCATCTTACTCTACTGCTTATATCACGTCTTCCCCTCTCAGACCTGGTTTATCTTTGCAAGATATGTTCTGTGCATCTTTCTCTTGGGATCTGGAATACATCTCTCTCTCCTGTGAATCAATTTCCTTCTTAGTTTTCAAAAAGTTCTTGGTAATTAGATGATTCTGGGACATTGTATTGTGCCAGTTTTTAAGGTATGTCACTGTTAGAGTCAGAAGAGACTGTTCCCTCCTGCACGAGAGGGCTACAAAATTTCACATAATCATTTTTTTTGTCTGACTTTTCTCTGCTTGAACTTCAATAAACAGCACTTGTCGGAGGCAACAATTAACTAAAATACAGTTAAATAGTTGCTACTGTACCTTGCTGCTCTCCATCGGGGAGGTGTCAGAAGAGTCTAGGTTTTAACATAGCACCTTTTTGTTTAAACAGCTCTTGCATGCTGCTTCAGCAGGTACTGCTTTGAGATGGAGCAGAAGGAAATCAGGTATCATCTGCATCCCAAATGGTCCTATTCCCTGTGGTACAGAAGAAGATGGATTGGTTTGATTATTCCATGTGCTTCTCCTGCTGAACTGTTTCTCCATTACGAAAGCAGTTATTCAGAAAGCAGTCCAGTGCTAGCAGCTAGGTAACGGTTTGGAATGTCCTGTCAGAATAGGAATTAATCAGGCTCCTTTTTTCCTTTTTTCCCTTTTTTTTTCCTTTTCTGTTTTTTTAATTTGGTGTTACAATGTGTGGAACAGAACGGCCACTTGGTGGCAAAACTGAACAGGAAGGAAAATAAAATCCTGCTTTTCAGATTTATCTGGCATTTGTGAGAAACTCCCAGGATTATAAAAGTATACTGCCTTCTACCTGCAAGGCTGTATTTCTGTTTGTAATTGTGTTCCTAAATTCCTACAATCATAATGCTACTTGTGGTGCTGGTGGAAGATGTTTGATTCCTTGAACACAGGATGTATCAAATCAATCATCTTTGCCTTCCCCAGGAGGTGAATTGGGGCAATGTGAATGTCCCTTCCAGAGTCTCTAGCAGATCTAGAGACAATACCACATGAAAAAGCTTCAATGACAAGGTAAAGGGCTTAGGGATAGAGGCAACTACATACTTCTGCCTAATGAAGATTTTGATATTGTCTTAATGAGAATTGCACACGCTCAGCATTTTAATGAGGTAAACTAGAATATGTCAGAAAAACAATAAAATGCCAAGGGAGCTGTACTAGCCAACTTGTTTTTCTAGCTCTTGTTATCAATAAAAATGGTCAAATAATTAATGTTTTTAGGAGGTGTGATTTGTAGGGAGGCATAATACCATTTTTCATATCAACCTGATGTATTGGGGGAGAAACCCAGCAAAAGTTCATCTGTATGAGCCTTTTCTTCAGGTGATGCCTGGATATAACTGAAAGTTTTTCAGCATGCAGGGCACTAGGTATGCTGCCTGGGAGCTGATAATGTCCCCTTCTGGTACAGCATCATAACAAGGTAATATTATGCTGTGCTTTTTCCTCAGTGAGCATTCTCACTGTGTCAGCCCCTTTTACTTCACACCCCAGGGAAAATGGCTGCAGGCTCCTGACAGAAGTGAACAGTTCAAATAAGTAAGGCATCTCTCTTGCAACTGCACTTCAGCTGAGGTGAAGAGAAGATTCCTGACAACACTCAGCAAGGTCTCTGGCTCCCTGTGTGTTTGGAAATGTATGGACAAATGAATTTCTTTATAATATGGGACTCTCTGCTGTTTCCTGCTGCCAGAAGTTCAAACTGCATTTATTACTGGGCTCCTCTTGATTTTAAATATGAGACTGAATTCATTCCCCCTGCTCCTTGTTTCAGCAGATCTACTTTAAGCTAATGTTAAAATCAGTAGGAGCAACATTTACTTACTGCCCTTCCTGTCCTGTGCTCTCCCTTCATACTCTGAATGGATACACATCCTTGCTATTGAAGGAAATGAGCTTTTGTCCTATTTAAAAATAAGGCCCTTTAAATTGATTAAACAATGACAGACATTTGCAGAACATGTGGTATAAAGTAGTAATTCCTGCTGCTGGAAAGCTTAGTGATTAAATCCAAATAGTCATCCAGGATTTTTTCCATGACACTCATGTATTCCAGCTCTCTTTTTGCATGCATGCACACATTTTACTTGTGGGCCTGGAATTACTAGAATTCTGCTTTTCCAAAACTTTGGAGTCTTGCAGGTGTACTAATAAATACCTCAAGGGCTTATCATTCCCTTAAAATTCTTATTTGCTTCCTTGAATGTTTTTATGTGATGTTTCATTCAATGTTTCCTGCTTGTACAGTCTTGGCTGTAAAATAAAAAAAAGCCCAGTTACCCCAAGCACTTGTGTAACCTATCAATTTCAACATCTTTTTGCTTAAGCCAAAGAGCTTTTCATGCTCAGCATGGCGGATCCTCACCTCAGGTGTCATCCTTTTCCCTTGGACCTGAAGGGGGCAAGAAGCAAGACCTTGCTGGACACCACTACTTCTGAATGGCTTTTTTTTTCTTAAATTCCTGGTTTATTATATGGAATAGATTGCACAGCTCAGTACAAATAATGCACCTGAGCTTTGTTGTTAGCTGGGACGCAAAGCAGCAACTCTTTTAGATAACCATATTTAATCAAATGCAGTATGTATGTACATGTTTAGATGTTTGCTAGATCTGGCTGGTGTGTTGGCTGATATTTAGGTGATGGAAAATCTGAAGATTTTCAGTTGGCTGATTATTGTTTGGGTATTGTTTTGCTTTGTGTGCTTTGTGGCTTTTGTTTGGTTTAAAAGCAGCTCATTTCTGTGATCTCAAGTACAGTGCCAGTCCTACGGCCAACCTCCACTGGTGCAACTGAGAAGACACTAAATCAGAGGAGAGAGGATGAGGTTATTAGCTGCTACAAAGGAGAGCAGGAACTACTTAGCTTTTTTCATCAGCAAAATTAATTTAATATGGAGTAGTCATAATGACCAGATTACCTTTTATTTAGTAGAGTTGTACCAACCTTTTACCCAAGGCTAAGCCCTTACCTTACGCCCTGCATCTGGCTGGACATACTGCTCTGCACACCATTTGCATGGTTTGTATAGAACATAACGTATGTGGTCTGTTGCCTTTGCCCAGACAGGGCCGTGGTGTAGAGCCTCTGCCCCCGTCAGCCTGCACAGCTTTAGGAGATGTCGGGGATGAGGGGGGCAGCTCCTGCCGCCGTATCCAGGGCCATCCATGCTGTTTGGTCCACTCTTGTTCAGCTCCACGGGGGAAGCAGAGAAGTTTGGCTGAATTATCTTGTAATGGGAGCTTGCCCCAAGCTGTGCCCAGGTTCTCACTGTGGGGGGAACTTCTCTTTCCTCCTCCCTCTCCTGCCAGGTGAGGCTCTGGGGCCCCTTCCGGCCGTGCTGGCGCCCGCTGAGGGCACGGGCGCTGCCCCTCTGTCTGCGCTGGTTCCCGGGGGGCAGTGAAGGGCCTCGCCAGCCCACAACACGGCTCCCCCAGCTATGCCGCCCCCGGGGCGGCCCCACGGAGCTCTCCAAGGTGGCAGCCGGCCCTTGCCGCGCTGGGCCATCCATCG
>WEIT01006503.1:34774-48900 GCA_013389985.1 Dryoscopus gambensis
CGTCCCGCCTGGATGCGCTGCCCGGAGTGTGTGCGGGGCTGACCGGGGACACCGCCGCGCCCCGGCCCCTCCGCGCCCCGGCTCTGCGGGGCTTTTCCGCTGTCTGCGCAGGGGAGAGCCCTGTAATTGCAGACACTGACAGCGCCGGGGAAGAGCGAGTGGGAAGGTGCTGCCGCCCGTCCTATTGGCTGCTGTTCTCAGGTTCCAGTTCTGATGGAGAAAATTCACCTTGATCTATTTCTTTGTGGCCTTCCTTGGTAATCTCGTGGGGAGCCGTGAAAAGTCGCACGTTATACTTCTTAAGAGAATAAGTAAAGCATTTTATAGTGAATATGTCTGTCTAAAACTAGGGTGGCCTAGCGATCAAAATGGTATAAAATAGCAAGTTCTTTTCTGTGTTCCCAATGAAGTGTGTCATTTTAGTTTTTGTGAGGAGAATAATCCTTTGCAACGAGAGCATCCTGAAATATGTGTGTTAGACCTAAATTGGAAGTTAATGGTATAGCATAGGTAGTGCTTCAAAGAATTCCTAGGTTGTGTTTACTCAAGTTGCACATCATTTTATTTTGATCCCAGTGGTTTTCATATTGAACTGAATTTGGTGGTGTCAGTGTGGACAATAGCTATGGCAGGCCTGGGCTGTTGGAAATCACGGGTGTATGCTAGCAGTCTGCTTTTAAGACGGACATTCTTAGGAACACAGGGTCTGACTGAATTCGAAGGGGTGCAGAACGGGGGGCCTTGAGAAATGAAAAGGATGTATTTGTCTTCAGCAGGTGTTAATTAAAGCCTTGGAATCCCATTGTATGTTTTTGACATTGGCATGTTTTCTAGTAACTGGAAAGCTTTACTCGCAATAAGTTGTTACTCATTTTTAGTTGCTTGACCTGTTGATTTGTTTGAACAAATTGCAAGGGTAAAAGTAGAAAATGTTAAAACCAGTCTATTGGAAACCTGTACTCATTAGTGCTACTTCACTGTGTGGTGTTTAGACGTGCTGAATTTTTGTACCTTTACTGCAGTTTGTGGTAAGAAGTTCTTCAAACAGTGTAAAAGAATTAATAGTAAGTGATCAGATACTTTAGAACACAGTGGAAAAACCTGGTGATTTCCAATCACTTAATAATTCAGCTTGTTAAATGTGACCTATGCATCTGGTTCTTTAAAATTATAGTTAAGACTTGCTTCATTCTAAGCAGAATTACTGCCTGAGTTTGCAGTATTTCTTTGAACCTGGATGTTAGGATGCAGAACTATTGTAATCAGTCTTTGATGGCTTCATCTGACATAATTACAACCAGTTCATATAGCAGCATTTTTCTATACATTCTGGTGACCTGTCCTATCCATCCCTATCATGCTGAATCACTGGCTTCTGGAGAAAGCCTGGCCGGTTGTGCCAAGCTGTCTGTGTTATTGATAGGAAGGACAGGGTGGTTTGGTTTCCCCTCCCCCATTAGGTGCCGTGCCGTTGGAAATATTTTTTTAGATGGTGACCCCAGAAGTGCAAGATTGCAGGTTATGTCAGTCCTAAGTGGGAGTAGCTATGCAATTTGTTGAAACCATGCTGAAATGTGACAACTGTGTCACATCCCTCTTCACAGATGCATTGCCTCTTGCATACCAGGAAACATTCACCATAGTCTTTCCTATTATACAATGAATAGGTCTTTTATAATGTCTCAGATACTTAAGAAAAGCCACAGAGAAAGTGTAGTAATACTATCTGGTGTATCTGTGTATTGGTCCGTATTTCAGCTTTCGTGCTCTCTATATACTGTGTCTTTTTGGGAGAAAATGTGAATTCAGGACTTCAAGCTTGCTGTTATTTGCATTGTTTATCTTGATTTTATTCAAGTTTTATTTTCTTCCTCTGTATCGCTGGAAGAGGAGGATAAAGAGCAGAATCCATTAAATTTCAGAGGCTGTCAGAAATTAAATTCTTTATCACTTATATGTTAGCAGAAATGGGCAAGAGATGCTCACCCAAGAAGAAATGATTGAATTACTGTATCATCAGTAACTAAACTTTTCTAATAAGGTAGGATAATGATTAGGATGTGTCCCCCTTCATATTTTGATTTGTATGTTTAGCAGCTGATGGAAAGTACAGATAGGTAGAGAAGTATCTGAAAGGCTATCAGGTATTGTATCCTATCAGATAGATACATATAAAATAAACATAATAGTGGCTTTAAATGTACAGTCTAGCTGTGTTATCTAGCATGACATACTTTCCAAGTATGAATTGTCTATCAAAGGTCATTGGTTGCTTTTAAAGTGCATAAAAAGCTCAAATTTTCTTTTTGCCTGGCTTAGTTAAATTGCCTAAGTAATTTGTACTTACACAGTTTCCTATGAATTAATGATTAGCTATGGAACCAAAACGTCTTAAAGTCAGCTTTTGGCATTTGGTTCCCAAAAAGTATCTTGTGATGAGGCTTTTGTTACTGCGTTTTGTTTTGTTTTTTCTAAATAGGGATGAGAAAATGTACCTGGTTGTTCTGATTCAGTGTTTTCTAAGGCCCCCCTCCATCTTTGAAGGATACTTAGTGTTTTACTGTCTTGTGGAACAAAGTAGTTCCCTTTGTTATGTTCTGTCAAAATCTTTTTGCTATAAACTGCTCTTGATACTTAAATATTGTATCTGGTTCTTTGGGTTTGCCTTTCTTGACTGACTTCAGTCAGCTCACCTCACCTTTCAGCGCATGTGACTTTCAAACTTTAAATTTGTCAATGTATCTTTTCTATTGAAACAACTGTTTCACTGCCTTGTAGTAAAGTACTTTTCCCTGCTAGGGATGGAGAGGTGCTTACCAGCTCCCGCAGTTTGATAGAGGGGTCCTGGGCATGGCAGGGATGAGCCTTCATTGCCTTTACTTTGCTTCTCTGCCTCGCTTGTGGGTAGTCACCCCCCAGAGCTGTACCTGCAAGTGCTCTATCCTCCCAGCATTACACTTTGTCCACTGGGGGTGTTGCAAGGCCTTGGGAAGCAATCCACGGCACCTTGTCATGCTGACCTAATGCTAAATTTGGAGATTATGTCTCTTCTTCTGGAAATGGAAGGATTCGGTATTCTTTTGTTTTGGATAAAAGTAATGGTACGGTCTGATTGGCAGACAATCATTTTAGATGTTAAATGGAAGCTTATTGAAACAATTCTTTAGAGAAACCCAAAGAGATGTAACTCATATCCTTGAGCAGGCTCCTAAATTAAGGCTCTGATTGCTACTTTTGAACAATTACGCCCATGTAAGGAGAAAAAGAAATCATCGCAGTATTTAAATTTATAATTCAGAGTCTGGTTTTAAAAAAAGGTAAAAGGCTAAAAGTTGACAGGCAGAGTGAAGCCCATTTTAAAAATATTGTAAGGCACTTATACTGCTGGCCAGAAATCATTCTAAGATGATCCAGAAAAGCAGCAGTGTAAAGAGAGTATTAAAAGGTCATATTTAAAAAAAAAAATAATAAAAATCACAGTTTTGTTTGGGGGGAGAGACAATGGAACGGAACTGAATTCTGACAAGTAAGTGTTTGGTAGGGTTTTTTTGTTGTTGTTTTAGGGGATATTTAGAGTGGTTGAATCTTGAAATAACAAAACCCAAAAACCCCCACCCAAAAATGGAAGCCTGCTTCGATTTCAGTAGGGCAAATTGGCAGTTGAGGGCTGGGAAGATAAGGGCAGAGCACAAAAATCTGGCAACTGCTTACATGTGTATTTATTGTTTAAGGAACTAAGGACTCTTTTGCACATGAGTCAGTTCTTATTGCTGAATGGATCAAAGAATTCTCTCATTGAAATGTAAGTGGTTTCAAAACATATCAACAAAAGAAATGTTCCCCCAAAAATATCCCAGGATCAGAAGATATTTGTCTGGTGGCTCTAAAGGAATTATTTAGGGTTTTTGGGAACAAAATTGTGGGTTTATTTTCCATAGCCTGTGGCATAACTCATCTTCTGTGTCTGAGAGAGAGAGCACAGCAGCATTTTTTAAGAAATTCTAGATTAAAGTGGAGGACTGTTGATCAATAAGTTTAAATTAAACAGATTCATAGCACTTGTAAGAAAGAGTGGACTAACTATATCCCTGGGAAATACAGTGTTAAAGAGGAGTTGGTACAGTTTTCATAGATGAAAATCAAGAGAAAATCCTAGAATATTTTGAAGGATCCAGTGAGCTTGTTGATCCAGGCAAAACTATTAATCAGGTTTCTTCACTGAAGTCTTTAAAGTAAGCAAAAGAGGAAATATCCTCTTCTGGATCAAAATTAATTAGGTGAGAAAGGATGAATAGATAGTAAACTCCCATGGTGGAGAGAGGTTAGAATCTGTCATCTGTGCTCTTTAAATGTGTTGATAAATTCTTTAGAAAACAGAGTGAATGGCAAATGGTAACACTTATCCAGGACAGCAAACTTGCAGAAGTGCTTCAGGAAGCTCTCGTGAGACTGAGTGCCTGGCAAAGAAGTTTTAGGAGATACTGTTCAGATAAAGACAGAGCAGACTCTACAAAGGACAGAACAATTCTTGCTTAAACATGGAATGCAGTAAACTTGGGAAAGAATTGTTAGGATTTGTATGGATAATATTCTAAAAATGGTATTGCAATGGCAGTCAGTCTGATAAGAATTCAGAGAGTGTTAGATGACCAATTTAGAAAAAAGAGGTTGCACCATCATGCCATTATATGCATTTTGTGTTATATGTGCATCTTGAACAACAGCATGTAATTTTGTTCCATCTTCCTGATTTTTTTGTTTATCTAAAGATATGTTCAGAGGCACAGAGTGGCTTTTGGGCAGGGTGGAATGACAAAGGTGACAAGTCTCAGACTTGGAAAAGGAGTGGTTGAATAGAGGATGGAGTTAGATATTTCTTACCTTATGAATGATATTTAATGGAAAAGTTGAATAGGAAGCAGCTGTAATTTTTGTCTTCCTGTGAAAAGGAGAAATGTGGTACTAAACAAAATAGAAAAGGTGAAATACCTTTTCATATAATGTGTAATTCAAATTATGGAATTTGTAGCAATACAGTGCAGTGGAGGCAAAAACTATGGAAGTCTCTATTCAGAATTTGGACAAAATAGTGGAAAACAGTTCTAGCAGTGGTCATAAACATGATGGTCTGGATGAAACTCTAGAGAAAATCTGAAAACCACCCTGTTTGGAAAACAGAGTATGGAGAGGGAAAGATCTATGAATTCATCATTGCCAGTAGTGCATTTAAGCACTAAGTAATCTTTTTGCAAAACACAGTGTGGCCATTTTAATGGCAGGAGTGTCTTTAAATACTTTTCAAACAAATAATTGTATTTTTCCTGTGAGGAACTTCCAAGAACATCAACCAAGTTAATTGGAAAACTACACAGACAGTATAAAACATTAATGAACGCACCATGGCATGCAAGATATATCCATAGTTTCATTTGAGATTTAAAATTCTATGAAACTTTGGAGACTGCAAGTACGTGATAAGTGAGGATGAAATAAATAGTACCTTCAGTGCTGTTGTAGGGTTTCAAGGTTTACAGGGCTGTTTTCTCTTGCTTCTAGAATGCTGGCTAATATAGCAGGAGCATTCAAAGAAACTTTGGGATAGTTTTTGTAATTTGCAAGATACTGACTTTGCTGGATCTATGCTTTCTTGTTTGAGGTGAATAGGGTAACTTGTGGTTTTTGTCAGCTATTGATTGTAGCTTTCTGATTCCAATAGATGCCTGTGTATTTGTGCTTATTTAGTATTTTCAAGGTTGCTGGTCCACAGACCATCTGTGATGTCTTTATGCTATTTCTTTTCAAATCTGTTCTTCCAGTGCAGAAGGATAATTGGATATATTCTGTCCTCAAAGCAGTTATGGGTGCTGCATCTTTTCCTTCTGTAGAGATGTTGGCAGAGGTGTGAGAACTCCAGGGACAGACTGAAAGATGTAGTAAGTGTTAGGCTTTGTGAGTCTTCTGAGTGACAATACATAGACAGCAATGCATTTATAAAACCAAAAGACCACAAGAGGTGACTAAACGACAGAAAAACCACAGACTACTCTGCTCTCATGGTAATCAACCTGCTGACAAAATGAAAATGCTGGCCTTTCTTTTCACAGAACATCATGGTTGTATTGATACATGGTAGGTTTGGTGGAGGCAAACATGATATATACTGTTTCATGTATACTTATCACCGAAGCAACAAATTCTTTGCAAACAGAATGTCTGTGTTTAGTAACCTTAATAATGTGGGGTGAGACTTTATCTATGAAATTGAAAACGTTCTTGAAACAGAAAATGCAGTCTGGGATATTGAGCAGGTTTTAACAGCCGAAACTAAATTCACGAAACATGCCTTGGGCTCCTGATGATAGAGGAAAAATAACTAATTTTCTTTCACTGCCAGAGAAAAATAATTATTTAAGTTTTACAGTCATAAGAACAGAAACAATTTTGCTTGTGAAAGTACAGTACCTTGTATAGTTGATCCCTGATGCTTTTTCTTACATTAGTCTAGAGGCTTTGATCTCGTCTTGTTTCATGAGCCTGTTCCAACAGGATGTCTCTTGATACAAGCCAGATTTAACTGAGGTTATTGCAATGGGCATATATATCAGCGTGGTTTAAATTTACGGTATCTACATGTAAGATTTCATTAGCAGCTACTCTTGTACTGAGTTACTAGGCAATGTGAGATCTGCTTTGGGTCTGGAAGTAGCGTGTTTGCGCTAGTTGCCATATTGCACCTCTCAGCAGGGATTATGAAATTGGGTAAAGTGCCACACTAATGTAGTTTTTCTCCTTTGAACTTACTATGTAGTGGGAATTTATCCCTTCACATTGGTGCTATCCTTTGAATCTCCACAGCATGCTTTACTGTCAGGTATCACTGTACCCAGAGACATGTAGAAAGTCAGTGAAAAACTAGGTTTAGAGGCTTTTCTTTCTATATCTCTTAGTAGTACTGCAGTACAAAAGGAAAGGTGATTTTTTTTTTCCTCTCTGTTAATGCATGTACAAGTAGTAATAAAAAACCATCAAAATATTTTCATTAACAAATCCCAAAAGCTATTAGCTGTTTTTTTTCCACAGCAATACTGTTTACATTTTTGGATCCATCTATTGAAATTGTATCATCCATATATATTTCTAAAGTGAAAGTGATTAGTTTTGACTAGTAAGCAATGGTTTGTTTTAGAAAATCTTGTTCGTGGTTGTAAATCATGATGTGTTACATTTGTTATTAACATCTATACTTTTACTAATAAGATACAATCTGTTATCTGTACTGCAGTGTGTATTACTTTAGAGATTCATCTCTAGATAGTTTTCTATTGTTTAGCTTTGCTGGGAATGGAAGAAGAGAATCCTTTAATGCCCAACACCATGTTATTTCCTTAGGGTAATTCCTCTTAATTACCATTCCGTTACAGTCCCGAGAGTACAGGTTGTGCACAAAGACTTTGAAACATGGATTATATTTCTGTCTTGGAACACATCATGCTGCAATTCTTTTTCCTTAGGCTATAACATTCTATGACTACTTCATCAAAGGTTTAATTAAACTCATTAGTTTGCAGGAATTGTCTACATGCTTCAAAAATCATCATCCTTAACTTATTAAAAGAATTTGTAATGTTTTTCAAAAGTATGTACCCTAATACAGTGTTAACTATTGCTGGAACAAAAACTAAAGTATAAAATGGAAAGAAACATTTTTTCTAATAAATATTACTTTTTATTCACTGGATGATGCAGATCATGGCTCAAATCTTTAGCAATATGTTATTCTGCCTTCTCTGAAAATTACTCTTAAGAAATCCTTCTTGAGCAATGGGAAAATACATGTATTGTGTGAAAAGGATTTTGTTAAACTCTGAGGAACTAGTTTTAAGACTTCATTTTTTCATGAGGCAAATATAACTTTAGAGATGCTTAATTACTTCTCATACCACAGTCATGGATTTTGGGTGTTATGGTTAATGAACCCCTGGATATAAAGTTTTAAATTTGAGTCTTCATAAGTATATTAATTCAAATAATTTGAGACAGATCTTGACACTGGATTAAAACAGCTGGTTTTTTAGCCTCCCAGAAAATATAACTTGATAGAGAAACTCAAAGCTATAGTTTGTTAAAATAGAAATTTTTGTTCTAATCGGATCTGACATGCATTAAGTAGATACAAGAACTTTATTAAGCGAAGAAAATTTCATTTATCATGGGCTTAGAACCCCTGAAATATCTGAACTGTCATAAGGAGGAGTTCTTTCTTAATTCTGCAGCCACTGCTAGTTGTAAGTCAGTAATGATTTGCGCTTTAGAAAATGAAGAACAGGTGCTCATCTCAACAGACCATTCTCTGCCACACCCTGCATCTACCCCAGAAAACCTCCAAAAAGAACAAAACAGTCATCTTTCACCTGAATCGATCTGAATAATACGAGGATTAATGAAGCATGGTTTTTACAAAACTGTGCCTTGGAGGTGACTGACTTTGGTTCTGGGAAGGTGTGTGAGATCTCTAATGCGTTTGAAGCAATTAACGCGGGAGAAATCTTCTTTGTGAGTTGTCTGATCTCTCCTAAAAGGAAGAGCTCAACTTTGAATTGCTGAAGTCAGTTGTGGGCCCACAAATCATGTATTAAAAAAAGTAGGGCAAGAAAGAGCCTAAAACTAATTTATGTACAGATTGATATAAACTTCCAGATAATGTTAAAAATAACATTAAGAGAGTCTGAAGGTTGTAAAGTTAAGTTCAGAAAAACAGTGAATATTAGAGCTGATGCTTGCATGGTCATAATTAAGTTCTTTTTAAAATTAGATAAATTTATTTTTCAGAAAAATTAATTTCTCTTTTCAGAGCTAGATTTATGTTTTTAAACAATTGTGCATGAAACAGAAGTGATTGTCTTTTGACATCTTAACTAAGTTATGTTTATGAACATTTGAACTACATGGAATTTTAACCTTTCTGAATGGAACTTAAATTACTGATACAGAGGACTGAAGGAAAGGCATGTAATTTCTCTTTTTTTAATCAAGTACTTTATGTCCACAAAAAAGGGGTAAATTTGGTCAACACTGTGTAAAGGCACATTTTCCAGCTTCTTCCTACCTAGAAACTTTTATAAGAGGAATAGTAGACATATCTCTAGTTTATTTTCTAGACTAATTTAATTTCAGTGAATATATGTATGATTTATGCATCAGGTGTTTTATTGATAGATTTCTATTATTTCATAAAACAGAAGGGTAGCAATGTGTTACTAGTAATCTAGAAATCGATTTAAATGAAGTTAGTGCATATTTCAGTATCTAAGCAATGATTTTTGGAATGTAATGTTTGACTTCAGAGAGTAAGAACATAAATATGAATAATCTATCTACAAGTGTATTCATACTAGTAGTTCTTATCTTTGAATAAGTGTGCTCCTCCCATTTTTCTCTTTTAACATACAGTATTTAAATGGCGAGAAACAGAATGGTTTTTCTTCTGTAGTTCATTCTTTCAACAGTAGTATGCTTGAGGAGAGGACAGGGTCAGATGAGTTTTATTTCCTGTAACATCCTAGGTGCCATGATATTGCTTAGTGGCAGTTTTGAAGTATCCTCTTTTTCCATGGCTCACATCCGTATTTCACTTGTGCAGTAGCTGAGCTGCTGCCAGCTGCCCAGTGTGCTGTCTGGGCAGTTGCTGGGCCTGCCTGGGTCCCCAGCTGCTGCTTGCTGACTCCTTTTATTTCCAGTCTTTCGAACAGCTCTGGATCCTTTTCTTGCTAGCTTTGCATTTGTTTTGGTGGTGTTTCTTTTTGATTGGTTGAGGAATTTTGGTGGTTTTTTTTCTCTTGAGGCTTTGATGATGGGATATTTTTTAATGCTTTTGAAAGTCTGAGTGGCTGTTAAATAGATAATCCTGCATCACCAGTACTTTTTGCGTCCTTCAGGGAAAGGTGGTATATTGGAGAGACATTATTTCCCTTTGCAAAGTCAGTTTTGACTCTTCCAGATATTGTACATATTACTATGCTGTATAACTCCATTTTGCAGTTTTTACAACCTTGCGTAGTATAGATGTTTATTTTTTAAATACATACACAGATAGCACTATTCTGTCCAGATTTTAATGATATCATAAAATTGGTTGGTGAAAAGACAAGTTCGCTACTTGGGGTAGCAGCTATTCCATGATAGATCCCTGTTCCTAGATGGACTGTATTTTAAAATAGCATTGTTGTGACTGCTGTTTATTCTTTTTAAATTTTAGCTGTCCCTTTTCCACCAACACATCGCTTGACTTCTGAAGAAGTATTTGACACAGATGGAAGACCAAGGGTGGACATTCTAAAGAACCACTTGATAAAGGAAGGTCGAGTGGATGAAGAAATTGCACTTCGAATCATCAATGAGGGTGCTGCAATATTACGGAGGGAAAAAACTATGATAGAAGTTGAAGCTCCAATTACAGGTAATATTCCTAGATAGTTTCACACATAATTAAATTTGAAAAATGCAGATTTTTTCAGTAGTAGAATTCGTCTTAAAATTGCTAAACCAAAATTTCTGTTAGTCCTACTGAATTATCCTCACAACTGCATTTGCTTAACGGTCTGCACATTGTTTTGCAAAATGACGCATTAAACCTATTGAAAAAGCTAGTAGGATTGATATTAAAATTGGGAAAAAAGAAGGAAGTAGTTAAATGCTGTTCAAACATGAATTTCTAATTCCTGCAATATTATAAGTAGGAATAAAGACATCTACCTGAACTTAGGATAATCCTGAAATCTAAATATGTGAAGAGAAGCTAATTATTGTGGTTTGAAACAAATACTATCAACTGGGGTTCTTAGTGAAAAATACACCTTCATATTTGTCTGTAAGTGAGACTGGTGATTGCATGTAAAGCCACATTCTTGTGAGAGTAGTGGTACTGATAAAGATTGTTTTAGCATCTTTGATGCTAGGGCCAGATCCACTGGAATACAAAACTGACTTTTAGGGTTTTCTTGAGTATTTTCATACTTTGAACAGTTCTATTTCTGTTTGATCTAGTGAAAGGTGGAATTTGGTGTCCTTTAATACTTCTATTTATAAACAATCTAGGCTTATAGATATAGGTTATGTTGCATGTCTGTTATTTATGATAATGAAAGTAGGTTTGCTTTTTATGTTCAGATCGGATTTTCTTTAGTCTGAACATGTTTTCTTCTAAATGGACTTATATAAAACTAGTGTCTGAAAGCTTCTTTTAGGGCATCAGCTTGTTATTTATTAGTATTGGGTAAATGAAAACTTTACATCAATACATCGTTATTATTGTTGACATTTAAAAAAAAAAAGAATGATTGAAATGCTCTAAACATAATACTAAGTGGCTGAGTGAGCTCAGAGTCCTTTGAAGTTCCAGATAAACTCAAAACTAGTTTATTTAGTGTTTTTAAATTTCTGTTTACACAGGTAATTGGTATATTGGCAACTCAAAAAGGGGGGAAGTTCTTTCAGTATTTGAGTAGAAATCATAAGGAAAGAGACATAAAAGAGTGCACATTCTATTTAGTCTCATATTTTGTAGGTTGTGATGACAAATGGTCTGCTCCAAGGGAATAAGAACCTTTAAAATGTGGTGTGCCATATCCAGTATTTCTTTCCAAAATTAGGACTTTTTCCCCCAGAGATTTTACTCATAAACTCTAAGAAGTCAGAAGATGCTATTTGTCAGTTATCAGTGACCTTTTGCATCAATGAAAGGCATAGTCTCTCAAATTCCTGTTGATTGTTACCAGTGGCACCTTACGCAGAAGTGAGAAGGCAGCTCCTGAATTCCACTGAACTGGGGACTCCTATGGGAAGGAGGAGATAGGAGCAGTTTTCTCTCCCATGCATTTTTTAATTACTCTTTTTAAAACTGTCAGGTGACCTGATTTTGCTGTATGCTCCTTAAAGGCTTCCCATCTGCTGCTATCTTTGGCACTTCTGCCTTCAGTTGCTGACCACTGGTCTCGTCCTGTCCCATATTCCAAAAGCACAAGAAAAATCCACTGTTGAAATAGTGAACATAGTTATTTGAAGGAGAAGAGTAAGGAGAAGATATGATTTTATTAAAAAGTGTGTTAGTCTGACTCAGAAACAAAAGCACACTCCCTGCTTTTTTCAAGTTCACATGGACTCAGCAAATTGTTGCAAAGCAGCAGGCATTTTCAAATACACATCCCAAGGAGAATTTACAGATACCTGAGGAGTTGGGGAGGACATTAAGGGGGTGCTGACAGCTTTCAAGACCTCAATGTTCAGTGAATTAAATGTGTTAGAAAAATACTCCCCAATCTCCTGGACTCAAATAGAGCTATGATCAGCATTGTCACAGGTAGTGAAGACAGCATTTTAATGAAAAGCAAAGGGGGAACCTTCAAAACTTTCTGTTATTCCTGCTTTATACCTGCCTTTCCTCTTAATTAGAAGTACTTTATGGCTGTTAACTATAACTTAGTAACTTTTCTGTTAGATTTTTTTTTAAATTAATTTGAACAAAATTTTTGCTTGCAGTGTGTGGTGATATTCATGGCCAGTTCTTTGATCTAATGAAGCTGTTTGAAGTGGGAGGATCACCTGCTAACACAAGATACCTCTTCCTCGGTGACTATGTAGACAGAGGTTATTTTAGTATAGAGGTAACTGAATATATTAATCTGTTTTGTCCTAGTTTTTTTATAAGCACACTTAGGTTTTCAAATGAAATTTGAGGTCTGCTTTAACATGTGAATGTGCTCTTCCTTGCTGTGCCTTCTCCTGTGACAAAGGCCTGTTCACAGCAGGATGTTGACCAGTCATTCGGACTGTCCTGTTGAAATCGCCAGACTTACTCATTTTTTCTCCTCTTTCTCTAGCTGGTTTTCTAAAATTTGAATTCTATAACATTATTATACATAATGCTGCTTCTCTGGTAATATGTTTGTATGTTTTTGGAGAACACGTGAGTCGTGACTGCAAGGTCTTTTAATTTATTATTTGTAATATTATTATCTGTTTAATATTATTAGCGATTTATTTTTATAAAAGAAGCTAATTTTATTTATATCATCAAATGTTTTTTAATAATTATTAATACTTTTCTTTACTAAAATTCTTAGAGCAAATACAGATATTCCCTAAGGATGACCTGTGTTTCTGCCATTAATTTTTCAGTTACTTTGAATTCAAATAATTTTTTCAATTTTCAGCGTGTTTATTAAGTATGCTACATTTCAAAGATATCCACTTATTCACATCGATGAGTTTAGAGCATGGTTTTTAAGTTAAGTGTTCTACTGGAACCAGCCTGGGAAGTGTCTCAGCTTGGGATCTCTTCATAGATACCAAATCTAATGGAATGGCATACCAAGTCACAGTGTATGTTTGTTCATTTGTGTATTAAAATGTTGCAGTTCTAATAACGTGCGGGTGTGTGCTGTGAAAGGCATGCACAATGCATTTTGGGCTTGTTAGAGATGGTAGACAAACAGATGCAGCAAGAGCGATTGCCTCAAAACCGCCTTTCAGGAAAAATTTCAGTAGACATTCCCTGTTTATTTATTTGATCTTCTTTGCCTGTTCGTGATGATTGCAAATAATGTAATTGTCCTAGAAAAAGGCATTTACATAGCAACTCTATACGTTAATATATCAAAACCTGGTATGAAAGCTTTTCAACCATTACACTTAAACTTCTGAGCAATGATTGGTTTTTGCGTATTTTTACTAAGAAGGTAAAAATTCAGTAATTAGTTTAGCGATACTTCACAATAAAAATCTTTGAGGTGTTTCTCAGTGTTTGCAGTGTNAACAGCTTGCAGGTGACTTCAGTGAAGTCCAAAACTTCAGGGGTTTTGAGATTTCTGTGCTCAGTTAAAAATACAAGAATTAGATTTGAAATTTATGAAATACATTTTGGGCATTCAGGACTGCTGGGTGGTGACAGGCTCTAAACTGAAATAATTGTGCATGTTCTTAGCTCTGTCTTTTTGAGGGTTTGCTGCTGATATTGCATGATTTTGCATTGTAATGATAGATAGAAAATTACTATAATTCTTTGACTTTGCTGCTTGTACACTGAAAAAGCAATCAGCTTTCCCAGTGTTGGGGGAAGGGATGATTTACTC